>CBVK0101686663.1:0-16280 GCA_900067695.1 Picea abies | reverse complement strand
ATTATGTAAACATTCATGTATAGAATGGTAACTGAGAGGTTGAAAACCTCGGTAGTGTAAAGGGTAGACTACACAAGCCACCTTGTTGAAGTATTCTTTTTGAAAATAATCATATTTTTCCCTTAGCCCTAATTTCAAGGAAAATAAGTTAATAAGGCCAGATTGGTGATTGAGGGACCAACCATCCTAAATGAATGAAATTATGGAGGGTTGGATGAAGTGACAGGAAAGATGTGAACCATAGGACAATAGGAAAGATCACCACAAGTCCCCAGATTCAACCCATGAATTCCTTCTGATAAAAGGAAGAGAGGACAAGTCAAGAACCTTCCAGGGGAAGAGAGCATGTAAGAGAAGCAACACACAGAGGTTGAGAGAAGGGGAATGAGTGTAGAACAAGAGGAGAGAGGCATCATTATGTGTAGGAGAGAGTGAAATAAATATGGGAGAGTTATGAGTTTTGAGCTCTATAGAAGAACCTGAGAGAAAAAGGAGGAACAAGAACCTGAGCGAATTTCCCTGGTGGTATCATGGCTTGGCATGGGGGTGGCCAAAGTGTAGAGTCTGAATACATTTGATCCCATGGTTGGGTGGAAGGGCGTACACCCACAATCAGTTGGCTAACCACAATTTGTAATAGATAAGTATCCTTATACCCCGTGTAATTGAACTATATTGTATGGTTGTTTTTCTATGGATGTTTTCTTGAATAGACATGTCAGCATGACTGAGATGAATCCTGACGTTATTTGCAAGTCTAATACATGATACATTATATGAATCTAGTGCACCTGTGCAATCGGTAGAATGGTATCGATTCGAGTAAGAACCTGTGAGAGGATTGAGAGGAATGGTTGCAATATTTCCTTAAAAGACATGATAACTCAATCATAATAATAGTGTGAGGAAGGCCAATACAGGTCGTTAAACCCTACATTCTTCCTTTTCTTGACATAAATTATTTGTGAAGGATCGAATCCTCATTTGGGTGCTAGATGACACGCTTATGCTTGTTTTCGATAAGGAAAGAGCCTGAAGAAAATTTTGAAAGGGTTAAGTCCTAATTGGAACTGCCATTTTGAAGAAATCCCTGTATGGGTTAAGGAACCTGAAGCCTTGTACAAACCTTCTAAAAAATAAAGGAAAGGTTGAAAGATGTCAAATCCCCTACCTTGAAGTTGATATTCACAGAATGCAGATCCTTACCAATGTTATGAAGAGAGATTGTCTTAACCCATTAGGAGTGAAGGCGGAGGCCAAGAAGGCTTGGTAAGATCCTGGAAAAGACTCATAAGATTTCCCTTGACAGGCTAAGTCTCGAGTTGGAGCATTATCTTGTAGAAATTCCCTGCATTTGAGTCCCGCGTGTTCTTAGCCATTGATTTGGTTGGGCGAGTAAATCTCATCCCTTCGTCAGGAGAGGCATCATCGTCAGGAACGACTGAATGTTGGGACTTGTGCAAAGTTTGACGACGATGGAATGGCATCATCGTCAGGAACGACTGAATGTTGGGACTTGTGCAAAGTTTGACGACGATGGAAACCATTGATCTATCGGGATTGATCTCGGTCAGATATGGACCATTGATACTAATTGCATCATCGTCAGAGATAGAACGATGGTTAAGACAAGTGATAGACCAAAGAGGGTAGACGATGATGAAGACCTGAGAACTATTGAGTGTCATTGATCTGTCGGATAAGGCCGTAGGTAGAGTTGAGTTGTTGATACGATGTGCATCCTCGTCAGGGAATGGAGAGGTAATAAGTGAGGGTCATGCTACGGAGTGCCAACGACGACAAGGCATGAGGATTGATGAGGATCGTTGATCAACACGTAGGCAAGAGTTAACCTCTGCCATAGATCCCTAGAAAGCCCCACTTAAGCAATAAAAGGGAGAGATAACATCATGCCAACGAGGACTACCAACATGGTAGTTAGCATGTCCCTTGAGATGACACATGTCGATTGTTGAATTGGTCGATGGGTTGAGGGTGAGCCCAGTTGAGCTAAATGGTCATCAATATTATCTCCTTAAACTCTGGCTGTTAGATCTGTAGGCCAAGAGATATTAGTCCTATGTTGGGGGAACTATCATCATCGGGAGTAGACAACTAGTAGAGTGAGTGCGAGCCCATAGTGCCGACAACGATAGGGGTTCAAGGATTATCGAGCACCATCGATCGGTGTAGAGACGAGACTAAATCTCAACTATAGATTGCCTTAGATCCCATTCAAGTGAGGAATAGGGAAGATGACGTCATGCTGTCGAGGAATACCAGTGTGGTAGTTAGCGTGTCTTGTAGGGTGATGTGTGTTGACAAGTGATTGGTCGATGGGACATGAGTGGGCCTTGTTGGGTGAGGAGGCTCTTTGGACCTTCATGTAATATCCTAGTCATCAGATCTATAGGTTGAGATATCTTAGCCCTCCATCGGGGAAGGCATCGTTGTCAAGGACAACCGAGTGTTGGGACTCATGTGAGGTCCACCGATGATGATGAGGTTCTAGACATGGGACAAGGACTATTGATTCGGTGGAGATAACTTCGATGAGATCTAGACCGTTGGTGCCAATGGATCATCATCAAGGTATAGAAGAGGGATGAAGTGAGTGTTGCACCCGAGAAATGTCGACAATGACGAAGAATCCTGAAAGGAAAAATGAGGATTGTTGATCTGGGAAAGAGTTAGTCTACATCGTTGATCACCATAGTCCTTGCCTGAAAGAGAAAAGAGGAGAATGATGTGTTGATGACGCGAAAGTAACACATGTCACGATAGGTGGTAGGTGGTGACAGGGCCATATGTCATCCCTATGATGATGTGTATAACCACGTCAATTCATGGGTGGATCCACGTGTCAGCCCACGATTGGTAAAAGGGACCAGGTGTGAGTCCTTATCGGTTGTAATTCTGGGGATAGGTGCATTAATCCTAACCCTCAGATCTATAGGTTAAGAGATATGGGTCATCGATGCCAGACGCATCGTCGTCAGGGCATGAAAGGTTGGTGAATTCAAGAGATGGCCCAAGAGTGTTGACAACGAAAGGCTACGAGAGGGAGAATGACAACTATCAATAGAGACAAGGAATGATCTTCACCGTAGATTTGTTTTAGGTCCCGACTAGGAGATGATGTGGTGTGTCAGAACAACAACCATCATAACTGTTGGGGTGACGCATGCCACCACTGAAATGGTTGATGAGACATGAGTGGTCTCAGAAGGCCTAAAAAGCCTCGATGGAATTAGCTTTAATCTCTACCATCGGATATGGAGGATGTTAGATCTTGGTTGTTCGTCGAATGATGCTAAGCATGGTCCCTTGGCACAGATAGGAACAAGTGCCGACGATGTCGAGATGTCGGGGCTAACGACAATTTTTGATCGAAGAATAGGAGAGCTAAATCTCAGTCATAGATCTGTTGTGGACCCCACTAGATCCATTAATAAAAAGGTTAGAAGATAGGAATTAATCACCATGTATGTTAGAGGCGTCAATACGATTGGAGCTGTTGACTCCAAATAATAAAAAGGTTAGAAGATAGGAATTAATCACCATGTATGTTAGAGGCGTCAATACGATTGGAGCTGTTGACTCCAAAACTCTGAGATTCATCAGATCTAGAGATGAGCCCGTAAGAATTCATTGTTGGAAATTTGACAGGGGTGATTTAAAATCCATGGGAGGAGAAAGTCACCAATGACGAAGGATTGTCCAAGTGATTAGAGTCGTTGGAGGAAGAGTTCTGAAAGCCATTGGATCTGGGGCAGTCCCGGAAGGTTGGATCGTCATCAAAACAATTGGGTTGGGGTGTTGATGTTCCACGAGATTTGGACCCTGATGATGATGGAAAATACATGCCCAAGTGATCATGGTCATCGAAATGGAAGGCTCGATGTGACAGATGGTAGATGCTACATTAGCACTAGGTGAGATGGCATGAGCGACAAGATTCCATGTGGCAATGAGGTGAACTTGACCTTGAGAGCCTAGAAAAATTTAGGATACTGTATATTTTGATATAGAGCTGATAATTGAGCATGGTTACAGTCATTGGAAAGCTCTTGACGAGCAGAAGACGATGGTGCCCTCTAGAAGAGACTTTAAGATGGTTGAGGAAATGCAAAAATTTAATACCCCATCCCTTAAAAAGGTACTTTAGGGGTTGGGTGTCTTATATAGTTGTATCAAAGCCATAGTTCAAACACTAAGTCTGGATGGGCCAGAGAACAACCATAAATATTGGTATAACAAGGCCAAGGTGAGCCTGCTGGAAATAATTCCTCTGCGTTAAATGTTGTTTATTACCTACACCTGTTCCTTGAGAAGAAGGACCACATATTGAAATTTATTTTTGGGATTCCTTACAATAGAAAATCTTATCATGCCGATTACAACAGAAGGATTATATTGTTACCATGTTGGAATGATGGCTATTCTTACAAGAGTGCGAATGTGTTGGTGGGCAATAATGGTAAGACCTAAATATGAACAAAAGAATTTTATTATGGGCCTACATAAGCTCAGAGAACAAATGAAGTTGAGTTATTTTATTTATGTATAACGCCATGTATCCACTTGGATAAACATATCCATTACATGTATGGTGGTTTATATAAGGGATAAGACCTTATGGAAAAAAAAATTCCTTGTGGGTAAAGGAATTGAGTATGGAATTGATAGAACCCTTAGCAGTAATAATTGTTGCTTATATAAAAGACTAAAATATGTATGTATAAGTCCTTGTATCTAAAGGATTGATGGAAAATTCATGAGATCAATTTACTTGACCTATAATGAATGAAACTTGTTGCTGAGATAATCTAATCAAACAAAGAAGAAAGAGTCCTTTGAGTTGTTACTAATCCTCATAAAAGATGTAAATATGATATGGGCATATGAGCAAGTTTATGAGCTCATGGTTGTATTAAAGAAAGTATATGTTCTTATTAACCTAGAGGTATGTCTATGCATATGGATGCAAGAGACAAACAACTAGAATACATCCACACTGTAGGCATGGGTAAAATGCTTGGTGCACAAGGATATGCTATAATGCATATGGAAAATATTGAACATGCATGTAACATGCATATAGACTTATTATAGTCTGTTACTAGATATAGAATATGGGGTCGTCATAGATCATATGGTTAGTGACGATCTGATTATAGCAACATAGGTTAAGTGTTGATGATGATGATAGCATACTATCTTACAAGGACAAGGTAGAATGATTAATGAAATGTTGATCTAAAATCTAGTAAAGGAAGTGCTAGAGCATTTCTAGATAATTGATTTGAGGGAGGGTAGCCATACAGGTATGGCTGGGTATACTCAAGCAACTATGAGAGAGAATATAGGAAAGGATTCCCTTAGTAGAGGTCTGTTGACTAAAGTTAATTTGAGGTATGAAGGGGAGGAAGGATTGTCATTCTGTTGCCTCAGGTAATGAGGTAATTACCCAATTGTATCTTATGAATTGTGAAATGTTGCTGTAACAGAAAGATAAGAGTGGATTCTTATTGGTTGTTTTTATGTAAAGAAGGCAACATCTCTATAATTATGAATATGTCTGTGAGACTTGTCATGTGATTGAGTGTAATCTCTCACCAAAGAAGGCTGATATTAACATAAGACAATTGTGTATGGATGATATAAATGAATGCAAGTGATGCACATGCATGCTGTGTGTGTGTGTGCATGCGTGCACGGACACGTGTGCTTGAAAGCATGATATGACTGCTTGAGTAAGAGGGTAGTAAGGCAAGATGTGTACTTTCCATATTTGAATAAGACCATGGATGCATGGTNGACCCTAAGTTGCATGGTTGACCCTATGTAGAAGGGTCTGAACTGTCTTGTTTAAATAACAACTTGAGGAAGGCGTACCTCACCTTCAAGAAAAGCTGGTGTAAATGATGAAAGAGCAAGGAACAAGGATGCTTTGTTATTATGAATAAGAGGGAATATGATTATGCTTTTGATAATTTCATGAAAATTATTCTCAACAATTCATGAGTGAAATGATTTAAATAAATATACATATGAAAATTGTAAAGTGTGCCTATGATAGACACACAATATGTCAATGCATGTGGTTAAGTGCAGGAAAGCACCGTTTGAATACAAACTAATAGAATAATGTGCATGTGAGAATGCACAATTTGAATGTATAATAAGAATGCATGGTGATAATTTTCTATGGAATATTGGATAAGACTCTGAAATGATGAAGCTGAGGCTAACTCGGGATTGAGATCATTTCAAGAAATGATGGATAAGAAACCAGGGAGTTGCATGCTGAGATAGCTCCAAGTAAAGGAACCGTGTCAGGACTATGTCAGGAGAATAGAGTCATAACCCTAGTGATTGTTGAAAATTAGGTAGTGGTCTGCAAAAACTTATTGGTGTAAGAATCATGGATAACATTTTAAAAGGTAATGCATGCATATGAGACATGGAAATGAATGATAACCAATCTGATTTTGTTTTGGGAAAGGTGCATAATGCACTGGTTAATAATCAATTGATTGTGATGTTGCAGTATGATGTTACATCTAGGAAAGGTCAAGACAACTTAACCGAGACTGCTCAAGGAATCAAGTAGGTAGATCCCAAGAGGGAGAGATTGCAGAAACACAGAAAGGGAAAATGAGGAATGCTTTTCTCCCTTTAAAAACTCTGATTTGCTTAGCAAAATGGTATGTCATAAAAAGGACAACTATGAAAACAAGTATAGCTAGAAAATAAAATAAATGAATAAGCTTGGTTAAGCCATGTTGTGAAAAGGCAGAGAGGCCTTGGAAATGATTTAGTTGGACTGAAGAGTCCATATTGTTTAGGAATTGGAAAGAGAGAAGAGTCCCTTAACTCCTTTCTTATGCTTAATATGTTTCTCTGGGATGAGAAAACTGTTGTGTTATTGTGTGTGGATGAGTTCCAACATGAGAACATTGACAACTATATGATTGTAAAGGCAACAAAATTATTAATTGCATTTACCCTCATGAAAACATTGAGGGCAATGTGACAAAGTGTATATGGATATGTTGAGATATTTATGAAATTGTTTGTTGATTTAAACACTATGGCACATACATTTTAATATGATAACTTATATATGATTGTGAATATCATTATACATGTCATGTCTAGGAAAAAATTGAAACGGTTAAGAAGGTTGTTGTTGAAAGAATGATAACGGGACCTTAGGAGTTCCCATGAAGCACCATTGATGAGGTAAAATTAGAAGTTTGCTAGTAGCTAGGCAGGTATAAATTTATCATGCTTTGTGGCATGAGGTGTGAGGAGGGAATGGGTAAGGTCCCTCTCAAAATAATTTATACGTTAATAATTAAAAAATTAATGTTGATTGACTGTTGTATGTCATTGACACCCAAGATGGGTGTGATTCAGGAAAAAGATAACCTAAATAAAAGAGGGAAGAACCTCTAGCAGCCAAGGATGAGTGAAATCCTTACAAGAAAATTCATGAACAAGTGTGACATAAATGCATTAACCAATCGAGGATAATTGGGAACAAAAATGCTTATACGCAACATGGTTTAAAGCATTGAGGAAATGAATGTTTGCATGAGTGGGCATGTGTAGGAATGCCCATTATGGAAGAAGAATCTTCCAGTAATCCACCATAGTTGAAGAATGGTAAATAGGGAATTGGGTGGCCATGAATATTGGAACCCTAATTACCAGTAAAGGAGGAATGCTTGAATGCATTCGTATGAAAACTTTAATCTCACATATTGTATGTCGGTTTGAGATATCGATCAACTCAATGAAGGAAATGCAAATTGTTCTAATAATGAACGTGAATGAAGGAGGCCACAAGTTAAAGGGTTGGCTGAGTTCCTACACATCATGACAAATTTCCTAAATTAAAATGTGGTAAACTGAAATCAATGCAAGGGTGCATTGTGTGTGAATGTGGCCATAGTTAATTGGCACAATAGCAAATTGTGTGAGATGCATGAATGCATTTTGAAAGACTTAACATGCAAAAGTAATGCACGTGTAAGAAATGATAATTCTTTTATTTTATATCATTGAATAGATAAATGTGATTTAATTGTTAGTATGCACATATTTTGAAACTGTTTGTGAGCCAATACAAGTGTGCAATGAAAGTATAATGTTCATGATAACTAACACTTTGTTTGGCTATTTGAATATGGATTTGTAGGAAGAAGGGTCTTGGATATGAAAATGTTGTAATCCAAATTCCTACTGGTTATGAAAGAGCGAAACTGTTATGAGAAGGAAAATCTCATACTAATGGAATCTGGTTCATGTATGGAACATATATGAAAATGGAAAAATGAAGTGGAAATCTGTGAGTAACAGATTTGAAATTTTTGATTGAAATTGATGATGGTATCTCACAAATACATTGTATGCATGTGATACAGTGAGATTACATATTTGTTTTGAAGGGATAGATGATGGATATCAAACTGGAAAGCATGGAAATGACTACTGCTAGGACATGAGAACCATGTGATATGCTATGATCACCATAAAGAATGTCATATTGTGGTAACATAGGATGGAAAAATGACAACGAAGAATCCTGAAAGGAAAAGCAAGGACTATTGATTTGGATGAGAGTTAGTATCTGTCATTGATCACCATAGTCCTTGTTTGAAAGAGGAAAGAGGAGAATGATGTCCTAATGACGTGGAAGTACCATGTGTCACGATAGGTGGTAGGAGGTGACAAGGCTACTTGTCAACCCTGTGATGACGTGTATAGCCATGTCAACCCACACATCAAGCTATGGGTGGATCCATGTGTTAGCCCACGATT
Organism: Picea abies; assembly: GCA_900067695.1. NCBI lineage: Eukaryota > Viridiplantae > Streptophyta > Pinopsida > Pinales > Pinaceae > Picea > Picea abies. Next base: position 7,448 of record CBVK0101686663.1, on the reverse strand, counting down.
AGTAGAAGGGACTGAGTGTGAGTCCCTGACAATTTTAAGTCTGGGGACATGTGTCTTAATCTTAGCCCTCAGATCTATAGGTTAAGAGATTTGGGTTGTTGACACTAGATGCATCATCGTCGAGGCATGAAAGGTTGGCAAAGTCGAGAGATGGCCCAAGAGTGTCGATGACGATAAAGGCTATGGGAGGGAGAACGAGAAACGTCAATGGAGGTGAGGAATTATCTTCGTCATAGATTTGTTTTGGATCCTAGCTAGGAGATGATGTGGCGTGCTAGAATGACAACCAACATAACCGTTGGGGTGACATATGTCACTGGTGAAATGGTTGACGGGATGGGAGTGGTCCCAAAAATCATAGAAAGCCTTGATGGCTTTAACTTTAATCTCAACCATTAGGTCTAGAGGACGTCGGATCTCAGCCATTTGTTAGAGGATGCCAAACATGGTCCCTTGGCATGAAGAAGAATGAGTTTAGATGATGACAAGATGTCGGGGTTAACGATAGTCGACGATTGGAGAATAGGTGAGGTAAGTCATAGTCTTAGATTTGCTGTGGACCCCACTGGATCCATTAATAAAAATGTGGGATGGCATGCATTAATCACCATGCATGTTAGAGGCACCGACACAATCGGAGCCGTTGACTCCAAAAATATGAGAGTTGTCGGATCTGAAGATGAGCCCATAAGAGTTCCTCATCAGAACTTTGGTTGGGGTGACTTAAAATCCATGGGAGGAGAATGTTGTTGATGATGAAGGATGGTTCAAGTGATCAGAGCCATAGAAGATTCCTTAAAGCCATTGGATCTGGGGCAGTCCTGAAAGGTTAGATCGTCGTCGAAACAATTAGGTTGAGGTGTTGATGTTCCACGTGAGTTGGAACCCGATGATGATAGTGAAGATAGGACCAAGTGATCAAGGTCATTGAAATGGAAGGCCTGATGGGCAAGATGGCGGATGCCACATTAGCTCCATGTTGAATGACACGAGCAACGATATGCCACGTGCCGGTGAGGTTGAATTGACCTTGACAACCTGAAAAACTTTGGGAGACTGTATATTTTGATCCAGAGTTCGGAATTGAACATGGTTACTGTTTAAGGATAAATTCGTGAGTGCGGACACAGACCAATCTCCCCTTCAGGAAAATGTTCTTAATGAAGAGTTTGATCTTCCATCATCATGACATGATCTTAATATCATCTTGATAACCAAAAATGTGGATAATAGTTACAATAGTTGGAAAGCTATTGATGAGCAAAAGATGATAGTTCCCTCGAGAAGAGACTTTGAGATGGTTGAGGAAAGGCAAAAATTTAATACCCCATCCATTAAAAAAGTACTTAGGGGGTTGGGTGCTTTACACTAGGCATGAAAAATGATTAAGAACCGAGTTGAGATACATGTATTTGCATAGATAACACCAGGGTTTCAAACCAATTCGACTTTCAGACCTTTAAAACCAATTCTAGACCGAACTCATATCATATTTCATCATAAGAAATTAGTCATCGTTTTAAGTTTAAACTAGAACTCACTTCTTTAATTTTGTGTTCAAACTGTTCCAGAACGCGAAAAAGTATATGGAAAGTGATATAATGAACTAGTGATGGTAGAGAATATTTAAGAGTATGCAAAATGCACTGTGATTCTTGTCACCACAAACTCTTTCAACAATAATAAAACTTTAAAACCATTTGTTCTAAAAATACTTCAATCTCTTTCACCATAAATTTCTTTGTACACAAGCGAAAAACAAGAGAAAGAATATTTTCATACTAGCAACCAGCTACAGAGCCATATTAGTGTATTTAACAACAAACTAGATACAAAAATTCTCTCAAATTTATGTGGGTACATACCTTAGCAAGAAAATATCAATCTTTATACAATTCCAAGTCCAAGCAGTAGTACAAGCTTTAATGTTGCAACAATAAACAAGCAATATTCTGGAGCGAATACCACACTAAGCTCCCTTTCGACAGTCCAAAAACCAAATGAATAATACCTAACAAATTCCAAAGATGGCAAGGTGCGAGTTTGGCGGTCATAAATGCATATTCATACCAAGTTTTAAATGCATGGCCAACTCATGATGCACTACAGTCATATACCATATAACACGTTGAAATCACATATAATCCAAATCTTCATACCATATGCACCACATGAAAACTTGACTATCCATATCAAATCAATCATTTATCTGATGAAGTTTATCATGGCGCATCCTTATTACATTAAAGTGGGAGGATTATTTGCATATGCGAAACCACCAATGTATGATAGACCAAAACCTTTGTGGATGAAAACATTTCACTTATAACCAATACCATGTCTTATATAAGTGTCAACTTTATAAAATTAAGGATGGGACATGTGAACCTTTTAACCATATATGCCATATTTGGACCATGATTCCAATGTGAAACCAATAAAGTATAACCATCGCTATATACTCAATAAAAAATATAAGCTTATGCAACTCTTCAAACGTTAATACCATGCTAATTTGAAACATAAATTGAGATGAAACATACCTCCATATATGCCTCTGTATGTTGATCCATGTATGTTTGAGTTTTCCATTCCATCTTTAATTCCACTTAGAGGTGAGGCGTAGTACCAAAACTGAAACACATCATTGTACCAAATATCTCTTTGTGTCGCGAGAAACATGATTACTCAAGTATGTTGTTATGAATGCACTTAAATGAAACTTGAGACAAACTTCTTTGATGCAAGGAGATATCCCCAAACTAAAACCATACTATAATGCCATGTCATGATGCTAAGAAAATGCATGCCATATAAAACCATATAATTTCAATTTTCTTTCCTAGGGGACCCCACCTACTATAGTAATTTTTATGAAATTTTTAATAAATCATAAGTTTCATAACTCTTTGCGAACTCTTGAAATAGGTGGACCAAGTATGAGTCAACACATGGCTATTCCACAAGGTATTCTAATCTTAATAGACTAGAACTCATAATATATGGTTTCCTTATTAAGAGTATTTAGCCTTTTGATTTATTGATTGTACTTTCTACAGGAATGATATTTCGAGCAAAATTTCACGTTAGAATTTAAAGTATGCCAACAAAAAATCATTCATGAAAGGGAAGCAAAGGAAAGAAGAAATTAGGGAAGAACTATGTCAATCAAGTTGTAGTAGGATAACTTAGCCAATTTGACAAGTACTCAACAAATAACAATGTGAACATAAAAAAGGATAACTCATTTATCTTTGTTGCTTGCTTTCTACATACACTCAGGTGAAGTTAGCAAAAGTTATGCAAACTAATGAGCAATAATGTAACTTGACTAATCTAGATGCATAAAAACATCTCTAAAAAATGAAAAGAAAACCCCCCAAAACAAAATGAAATAAGAAAAACATGAATCAACAACTAAACTGAAATATATACAGAAAAAAAACACTACATATTTTTATCAATTAGTTCTTATTTGGTTCAACACAATGTTTCAAATGTGAATCATTGGTAGTTTATGAGAATAACCTACCATCTTCGCCTTTGAGCAAGTAAGAGTTATTTCCAACGACGGAGGTGATTATGTATGGGCCAAACCATATTTTTTTAAACTTTGAGTGTTTCCCTTTATCTGTGTGAGCAGAATCCCATAAAAGCACCTTTTCACCTATTGCAAAAATAGATAATTTAGTTTTTTTTTTATCAAAACACTTTTTAATATATTGTTACCTTTTCTTTAAATTATTAAGAGCATAACTCCTCTATTCTTCTAAGTCTAATAAAACATTTAATCTATGAGGTATATCTATAGAATTAAGTTCCTTAGCCTGCAGGGCTAATCTGAGAGAAGTAATTTCAAGCTCAACAAGCATGACGACTGCTTGACCATAAAGCAACTGAAATGGGGTATGACTTGTGCTTGTCTTAGTGGTTGTATTATCTTCCCATAAGGCATATGTCAATAAGGTGTCCCACTGGTGAGGTTTATCATCAATGATCTTCTTCATAATTTTAATCGGATTCTTATTTGTTGACTCAACTTGCCCATTTCCCTGGGGGTAATAGGTTGATGAAGTGAAATGTTTCACTCCAAATTTATCGAGGAATTAAGTCAACTTTCCTGGCATGAAAGTTGGTCCATTATCTAAAATTATTTGAATTGGAAGACCAAATCTAGAAAAGATTTTTGTTTTGAGAAAAAAGATCATGTGTTCGCCTTTGGCATGTTTGAGAGAAACTGTTTCAGTCCACTTCATAAAATAATCTGTAGCAGTTAGGATAAATACATGACTCATAGAAGAAGGAGGATTAATTGGTCGGATAAAATATAATCCCCGTCTAGAAAATGGAAAGTCAAGTATGATCGATTGTAAAGGAACAACATAAAACTTTTATTTACTAGTGGCCTTTTGACACTCGTTACAAGCTTGTACAAACTTGCACAAGTCTTTGAAAATGGAGGGCCAATAATAACCAATCCTTAGAATTTTATGCGCAATAGTTTTAGCAACAAAATGCCCACCAATGTGCATATTAGATTCAACAGTTCCATGGAGCTTTGCAAGCATATTTCGAGCTATTGTACCATCAATCATCTCAACAGTAACCCATCAATGGTTCTACAAAATTAAACGGAACCCATAATGAGATACTTAGAAGATATAAGATGAAGCCTTCTTTGTTCATAACTGTAGAAAAAAAAAATATCTCAATATCAAGGATGATCTACAAAATAAATATTTTAATTTTCAATAGAAAAATAAAGCAAATAGGGCTTGATCATTATTTTAAAAAATGCATCTTGGTTCAACATGTTGAGCTAGATGTAGCACCAAATCACATCCCTTTATTGTATTGGTAGTTGTGATCGTTAAATTGTTTTCTTGTATCTTAGCAAGCCAATGTGCCAATTTCCCTGACAAAAAAATTTGGGATAATTAAAATTTAACAGTAGGAAAAGGGACTTTAATTTCGACATGCTTATTAAGAATGAAGTGTCGAAACTTTTCAATAGCTTTTACGAGAGAAAACACATGCTTCTCGATTAATGCATATTTCAACTCATCATCTGATAGACTTTGACTCATAAAAGCTATTGGATGTTCTATGTTTTCATCATCTTTCTGAAGAAGAATTGCAGAAAAAGTTTCTTTAGTGGCATTTGCATAAATGATAAATTCTTTTGAAAAATCAGGTTTAGCCAAGATAGGAACAAAAACCGTAGCATCTTTTATAACAATGAAATCCTTTTCGATATTTGGAGTCTAGGAAAAGGCTTGATCTTTCTTTAGTAGATTGTGGATAGGCTTAACCATATTATCAAAACGAGGAGTGAATCTCCTTACAAAATTGGTTTTTCTCATAAAATATTGAATTTCCTTTTTTGAAGTAGGAGTAGGGAGATTCTTGATAGCAATTATTCTTTCTAGATCAATATTGATACCAGAATATGAAACTATATGACCAAGGAATTTTCCTGACGTGACACCATAAATAGAATTTGTTGGATTCACTAACATACCATATTTGTAGCAACACAAGAATACTTGTTTGTAAGGTACCAGGTGTATTATAATAAGCAAAAATAGAAATATTGCAGCAAATACCGACAGAACAATAAAAATATATAGAATAACAACACCAACAATGATACCTTTATTGATAGAAAGCCAAATTAACTTGCCTCTTCAAGGGGGCAACCTCCAACATAGAAAAACTCTATTACAATAATTCTCAAGACACGAATTTCTCATGCCTTCTACTCTTATTTATACTATTTCTATTTTCTAAATAACATTCTAGAGAAATATCTTTCTAGAAGTGAAAGCTTCTATTAAGTCTTCTTACATTAGACTTGTTCACATTATTATCTAGACCTTATTTACTAATGTCGGCCTTTATTACATGGAAAATAAATTATTCTACCTACATGAGGGGTTAGGGAGGTTAGGTCCCTAACAAACCCGTTACAAAACCCTAGAGGACCCCTTATTGGGTCCACATAACCCTCCAAATAGGTGAGATCCACGATCTCAGCTCCGCTTGGGCGCTTGTGCTTCGACCAACATGTCGAAGTCCAAAAGTGGGCCAAAACCTCCAAAAATGACCAAAGTTTCCCCAAAACTTGGTCGAGGGCCAATAATCTTCTAAAGAACATTCTAGAGAAAGATATTTCTAGAAGCGGAAGACTCTATTAAGTCTTCTTACATTTGACTTGTTCACATTATTATATAGGACTTATTTACTAATGTTGGCCTTTATTACATAGAAAATATATTATTCTACCTATGTGAGGGGTTAGGTCCCTAACATGCGCCCCCCCCTTGAAAAATAACCTTGTCCTCAAGGTTTGAGATGGGAAAATTGGTGCAGAATGGTAGTCGACTCCCAAGTGGCATCTTCTGGTGGTGTATCCTTCCATTGAACTAGAACTTCTTTGATGGTGTGTTGATGGAGACAACTCTCACGTTGGTCCAATATTGCTTGTGGATACAACCAAATGGAACCTTCTTCATATAACTTAGGGAGATTGGTTTGAGTTTGGCACTTAGTTCCAATAACTTTCTTTAAGCACGAGACATGAAAAATGGGATGGAGCTTAGAGTGACTGGGCAGAGCTAATTGGTAGGCCACGAGCCCCACTCACTTGAGAATTGTATAAGAACCATAAAATTTGGGGGTGAGTTTTTGACAATGTTCAACTTTGATTGAAGTTTGTTTATAAGGTTGCGATGAAGAAACACCTAGTCCCCTTTAGCAAATTAATGTTTGGAACAACCCTAATATTCTTGTTGCTGTAATATCCCAAATTTTACTCTTGGAATTATTTGTAATTAAATTGCTAAAACACTTTTCATGGATGCTTTATAACTTTGCTACATTGACACCATATCATGGTGCTGTGGATATTATACATCTTTTTGTTTTGCAATTAATAAAGAAGAACACCAAATCAACTGAGATTGAGTGCCTATCGAGGCTATGATACCACAAGAGGGGAAAGGTGAGGGGGTTTGAGGGGGGGTTTATGCCTAAATCAACTACCTTATGCTACCTTAAACTCTCTCCCAATTTCAATTTTGAATTTCGAAACAAAAATGAGTTAAGAGGAGTGGAGGAAACTGACTCAATCTAAGCCACAACTCCTAAATTTTAGCAAATTGTTTCCATTACATTTTTGGAACTAGGAGGAGAAGTTGAGCTTGAACTCTCTATCCATGAGGCATGATGAAAATTCAAATGGGGAGAAGAGGGATGTGAGAAAAAGTGGGAGAGAAGAGTTTGGAGGGGTTACACACTGGAAGAGGAGAGCCAAACATACAATAGACCAACTAACCATGAACAGAAGTTGGTAGCTATTATCACTCTGTAAATTCCCAGAGGTTGTTGAAAGGAAGAAGAAATTTACCAGAGGTAACTTTATCCAACCACTTCGAAACTGGGATCTA
>CBVK0101686662.1:0-13399 GCA_900067695.1 Picea abies | reverse complement strand
CAAGCGACCATTTTGTTAGAATTATGCATATGATAAACAAAATTGTCAACCCATGCTACAATTCTCTTTTTCTTTTTTTTTCTCATGGAGATCATATTCCCATTCTCTAAAAATAACAGTGTCCTGTTATCCTTCGCTGACACATAATTTCATCCTTTGCAGGCGCTTCCTTCAAACCACCCTCCCAGGTGACCACGACGAGAAACCGCGACTAAATCCTTCCTTAGCACTTTTCAGTTTCGAAGACAACCAATTCGGCCCTTAGCCCTCCTCCCCTCAGCTCTTAATCTGCACATGACCATGGCCATGACCCTACGCTTAGCTGAAAAAGCGCTTGTCCAGAGCTTTGGGACTTCATAACTTTCAGCCAGGACCAGATCAACGATCCTCGTTCTCTTTCACGATCAACGATCGAGATCCACTTCGGGATTCTACGCTTTGAGAGTCTTAACTTTCCTCGCTTGCCTCTTCCCGGAACGCTTTTACCTGGATTTCATGATCTACCAACGGGTGTCCTCCCATAGATCAGTGGCTGTGAATCGCTTCGGCTCTTCAGGCTTTGAAAGTTTCAAACTTTCCTCCTACACTTTCTCCTAGAGTGCTTTCACCTGAAGTTGACGATCCTTTGACGTGTGTCTTATGGAATCAACGGTGGATATGTACTTCGGCCTTCAGGAGTTGTCGACCCAACGCAACCTGTCACATCTTTCCCCTCTGGAGTGCCCAGTCGCTAGACTGCATGTTCTGTCGCCACGTGGTGAAATGTTGGAAGCGAACACGTGGCCCAATCAGGCGAGTGACACATGTCACGTTCTAACTAACTTTTCAATACTCCAAATGCTCAAAACTTACTCACACATGGCACACATCCCATGTGTCCATGTCATCCTCGGTGATGTCTGCAAGCCACGTCGCTTCACGAATTCCAGTATCCATATCACCTCTAGGTGATGTCATCATGCCCCATTACTTCGACTCTTTGGGCTTTGGGGCTTTGGGAGTTTCCATACTAGCACACTTCGAATTCTCCCTAACTCTAAATTCCCAAACTGGCCAATCTGTCACCATGTGTCCTCTTGGATTGGGCGACTAAGATTCACTTCGGGTCTTCACCCGGAGTCTACGGATCTGCACCACGTCTCCTCCCGAATCGGATGGTTGAGGCTTACTTCGGGCCTTCATCCGAAATCCACAGATTTACACCACGTCTCTTCTGGTTCAGACGATCTAGATTCACCTTGGACAATTTGACGCTTGAGATTTATTTCGGACGATCCGACGATTGAGATCTATTTCGGATGATTGAATGATCGAGATTTACTTAGGCTCTCCGTCTCTCCAGGCTTCTAGAGTTTCAAATCTAAACTGAAAACCTCTCGAATAGATTTCTCTGCAGTTACTGATCTGTTGACACGTACCTCTTGGTGATCGACGACCAGGATCAACTTCGGCTATTTCACCTCCTCTTTGTCCACAAACTTCCAGAGTTGTGGATCTTGGGCTATTTCACCTCCTCTTTGTCCACAAACTTCCAGAGTTGTGGATCTTGTGCCACCTGTCTCTCCTTGATGATGAACGAACCCAAACTACTTCGTCTATACAGAGTTTCAATGTTCAAGCCTTAACATGTCACATCACTTAATGCCTTTGAATTTGCAGGGGCACGCATTGGCGATTTGGAGTAACTTGCTTTTCGCCCCGCAATTATCCTGACGCTGGCACGTAAACCCTTGGTGAAACTGTGGTTTGGATTGTGGGACCATCTTGGGAAATTATCTCTTGTGCAACTTGGTTCCCTGCAATGCCTCCTGTCCGTTGATCTCTCTCTCTAATGGGATCTGACGGTGGTGACCTTAACCCCTTGCTTCCTTTTAATCAGACGACCCTTGTTCACCTATCCTCTGATCCAAAGATCTAGGATCTCTCCTGATCCTATAGTGGCAATTTCTCCCGAATTCGAAGGGGACAGGCACGATCCTTCGAACCCCTTACAACGATCTCTGACGTTATATCTCCTACGTAGATTCTGCAACGCCATTCCTCCTGAGATTTTCAACTCCATGGTCAGAGTTCGATCTATAACCATGAGACTTTGACCAACATACCCGACATGGTGTTTCAACCAAAAGCTCTGATACCAAACTGTAACATACCCATCAACCCACAGGCCGGGGTACGCTACCTTCAATCCCTCCCTTGGACTTCTTTCTCCAATGCGATAACTTTTTAAATTAATTTAAGGATGCATAAAAGAAAAGACTTTAACGACATGCACAACAGTATTCAACAAGCATGCATAGTCTAAAGATTCAATTAAACGATAATTAAATATACAACAAAAAATGCATTCATACACAGATAATAATATCACAATAGAGAACACTTGTCTTTATGAAAGATGACACCAACTGGCTACAGACCAAGGACTTTCTACCCAACCATAGACACCATTGTTCCAAATCTCAACAGCAGTGTCACCCCCGAGCCAGGGCTATGAATCCCCCGAGCCAGGGCTATGAATCCACAAGGATGGTTCTAGAGTGTACTTGGGTTCGCAAACCAGTCATCTCTCAAGCTCTCACATGTTTCCCAACACCCACAACAATCAAAGTACCCAACTCTCTTCTACCTAGCCTGTACCACCCCGAGAGAATGGACTTCCACCCTTCTCTACCACGCAGTCCCTCAGGCAGTCCTTCTCCTTTTTCCAGAGCCTCCAGCACAGCTGGTCCAGAATCTCAATGCTGGAACTCTTAGAACTCGCAGTTGTGAGCAAAACATGGCACATTCCAATGCATCTCGGACATGCAGGCCCTAGGTCATGGCTGGATTGCACCAACGACCATTACAACCAACTATCCTGTGGCTAATTCTCAGCAGTTCCTTTCGCTTTGCCAAGCCAAGACGCAGGTGAGGATGGATCAATGAATAGGTAAGTGGGTGCATGAAAGTGCATGAGGGAAAATGAGTGAACATACAGGAAATCAACGACCAAGCCATCAGTCGAATCCCCCCCCATCAGACCAGAGGCGGGTTTAAGTAACTTCGTGGGGAATCAAGAACCTCCTGACCTTCCCTAAGAAGCTCACGTAACTGGTCCCTTCCCTTAGACAAAAAGGGGTAATTAAAATAAGAATAAACACTTAGCCTCTCAAGCCCCCTCTCTTGTGGAATCATAGTCCCCTATAACTCTAGTCCTTGTTCGTCTAGCAGCCAACGATGTATTTATTATTAATAATGATAAAAAAATTACATGTTTTGGGCACATTGGCCTTTTAATAATTGTTTGTGCACTCAGGCCTCTCAGCATTGTAACAATACATTATTTAAAATGGAGGTTCAAAACTTGGGGTGTTACAAATTGTTTACATTGAAGTTGATAATATATATTTCATCCCATGTTATTTGTTTTGAATCCTTTTATACATCAACAAATTTAGAAATTTTGATGCCATCAATAAATTCATTCTTTAAGTTGATAATATATATTTGATCTCATGCTATTCATTTTGAATTTTTGTATACATCAACAAATTTTGAAATGGATGCCATCAATAAATTCGTTCTTTACAACATGGAGGCAACATGACCATGGGTTGTGTTGTATGAAGAGAAAAGAAGGAAACAGGGCAGTGACATGAAATCATTTAGATGGTTGAATGGTAGAAGGATGCATTATCTTGATCATTTAAAAGAAAATATGCCAAAAATATGTCCCAACGGTTGGGTGGCTGACCAGATACAAGAGAAACATGCGGTGTCCAGTCGTAACCCACATGCAGAAGATCTGAATGCACTAAACATAGGGATTAGGTGTAACAACTCTGTAATAACCTCTAACCCACATGCAAAAGATCTGAATGCACTAAACATAGGGATCAGGTGCAACAACTATGTAATAACCTCTATGAATACCACATTCTATTTATAATATTGCACATTTGAATTGTAACATGTATTCTGCTTTTATTAATGCTTTGATTATTAGACATATGACACCGTCCTTTGTTCACATGTTTACATGTGCATTTTTTCCCATCTATGTGGGAATATGGACATCATTTTCGCACTGAGTATGTTGATGAAGGCCACATCACACAAGATTGTGGAGTGGAGGTCGAGTTCGAGTTGATGAAGGCCACATCACACAAGATTGTGGAGTGGAGGTCGAGTTCGATCAATCTAGTCATGCTAGCCAATGTGATGAAAACCTGATAGAGGGGAAGTTAGGTTACATTGGAAAGATACAAGAGATCATGCAAGTGGACTTCTCATTGTTTCAATGTGTTATTTTTTGTTGCAAGTGGTGGGGTACCTTCAACCGGAGAAATGTAAAGGAAGATCATGATAGTGGGCTAATATGTATTAACTCTAAAACAATGTGGGTTGAAAGTAAGGAGCCTTATGTTTTCCCAAAACATTGCAACCAAGTGTTTTTTTACCGAGATGTGTTGAATGGGGATTGATGGTTCATACTGAGACATGATCCGAGATCTAAACATCTTTTTGAGAACAACAATGTTACAATGCCAAGCGAGAAAGATAATCAGGGTGATGTCAACAAAGACTGATTTCATGTAAATGATTTGTTTGGACATTTATATCGTGGATGTGTCATTCTATTCTGGGTATCTACAATGGACAATTGAGTTTTTTTTTCTTCATTTTATGATTTTTTGGTTATGAAAAGTTAACAACCATTTACAACCACCAAATAGAAAATACATTAAATAAACGTACAAGCATAAGATTTGGTTTTGATATATTTTCATTGTCATATTTATTGTTTGTTATAACAAATTTATGTTTTATTGTATAAAAATATGTTTATGTTAACCTTTGAATTACTAAGCATTAATTGAGATATCACAAAGTTGGTGGCGTAAAATAGTAAATATTAATTTTAAATTATATTTTATTAAAAAATGTATATATTAAAGAATATTCAAATCTCAAAATTTTTATTGTTTGAGAAAATCAAAATTCAAATAAATATATACTTACTTTGATGAAACTTCTAAGAACAATTACAAAAAAATAACTTCGTGCAACATCTACAGTACTTGTGGTGTACTTGGAATTCCTAATTTTGATGACATTCCCCACTTCAACTAGTGCAACTATCATGGCCTTCACCTATTCCACTCAATCTTTTAGTTTTATAATAAAATGAACTTATATTAATAATTCTTTTCACATTCTCCTTGAAATAAGTGTCAATATTGGAAGGAAACAAAAATTCTAAAAGAGTATTTTTCTAGAGCCTAGACATAATTAAGGAAATTTTTAATGATCCATACTTATCTAAAAACATAGAATCCTTTGTCAAATTTACTAATTCTTAAAATACTAATTATAAAATGTTGGGTGATATTATTTTTTGGTATAAGATTCATAAAGTCTATATTAGAGTAAAACATTGTGAAACCATTTCATCAAAAGTGTATAGATCATAATGTATTATTGTTCTCTATATTTATTATTTTAAATTTAATTGAATAAATTTCATATATTATAATAGTTGGATAATATAAATTAATAAAATCTTTGGATATATAATATGTTGATAAAATATAATTATTGTTATTTTAGTAAATAATTATATTATAATTTTGTCTTGTAATATTTGAATAATGAAAACTAAAAAAACAACATTAGTATTACATCATCAACATTATTATTAGTGAATAACTATGTTATAATGTTATTATTATAATATATGAAAAATACATAAATATTAAAATCACAATCATTTCACTCATCATATTTAAGTATTTTTGTTTCTAAACAGTTTAATCAACATATTGTATCTTGTTGGACAACAAATAATTCACCTTGAACAACGGTTAAACATTATATGACATTAATGGTTATAACTTTTTGTAATCACAATCCAAATTAAACAATTTCATAAAAATAAAGTTTAACATTATATGGCAACTATAAATTTAAATGAGTGATACATATCAAATTTCACTTAAAAACATAGAAATCATTAACAATGTTCGTCATTAGCATACTCATATTACATTTTATAAATTAAACAACAACAACAACCACAACATTATATGAAAAACATAATATACATGAGCGATATACATATGAATATACATGTCAAACTTACATCTCAATAAAATCTGCAATAAACATGTCATATATAGATCTCCGATCAAATATAAAACAATCAGTATAAATGTCAATCAGTACCACAACTAGCTAGGTCCACCACCAGATCCAGGTGCATCAGTGTGTCTGCTACTAGAGGTAGAGCCTCTATCAAGAACACCTATCTCAGAAACAAGTGTCAGCATAAGTTCACTATCAAGTATCTCTATATCAATATCATGAAGATGTGCATCGACAATACCCAATGTGATCATAATGTCCAAAGCATCAAAAAATTGTGACACGTGTGGAGGAAGACGAGGAAGAGGGGGATCAATGGATAATGACACATGTGGACTAGGAGAAAGACAATGATTGGCAGATGGTGACACAAGCAGAGGAAGAGGGGGAGAAGGGGGAGGAGGAGGATCAATTGTGGATACAGGTTCAAACACATGTGGAGGGGAAACAAGAAGAGGAGGAGGAGGAGGAGGAGGAGGATCAAATGTGGATGGATGATCGATAGATGTTGTAGCCAATTCATGTGGAGGAGAATCATAAGGAGGAAGAGGACCATGTGGTGGAGTAGAGGATGTGGATGGCTCTGCTGCTGAGTTAGATGTAATGGGATCACGAGCACTAGCCCTCAACGCATCGATGAGGTTGACCACATCAACAATATGACACATCAACATCGTCATATCACGAGGCAAACGCCTTCATGTAGTATAGAGCATCTCTACTTGTAATATTTCTCTAGGGGGTACAGGTACCACTCTGTGATTAGTCGTGACACGACATAGCTCATCCATCACCTTTAGTCAGACTCTCGTATCCGACTTGCGTGGCATGTGGGGTCTCTGTACTACTGGAGGTTGCTCCTCTGCCTCCTTCGTCACCTCGTCCTCATGTTGGGGAGGCACATCCCCAACATGTGTGCCAATATATGTAAAACAATAGATAATAATTATAATAGAATTTAAACAAAATGTTACAATAAATTACATGTGCATTAAATACAACATAAAAATATGCAAATATATTGATCAAAATAGAACGATAATATTAACTCTCTCATATGCTAGCTCCTCTATTGTAAATTGAATGTTTGGACATTCTCTCCAATCTATTCCTGCATATGGGTACTCTACAATATCAAGGACATTATCATCCTCGCTAAACAATAAATCAAATAGCGCCCTTCCCACCGAAGTAATGAGAAACTTGGACTGGACCCTCTTGGGCATCAATTACCCCCACATGCACATATGTGCATCAAACATAGGCCTAGTAGGAAAGCAAGGTACCACTAGCTGAGTGGCATGAACCCTCTCAAAAAATAGTGTATACAACTTAGACACGAATGGGAAGAATCTTGTCCCAGACAAAACAGAGCGACAATGATCTAATGCACGACAAAAATCTCTCAAAAAAAGGGCTCCCGCAATAAACTATCTACATAATACAACATAGAGAAATGAATGCACTGCCCATTAGAGCTATATTGTGACAGTGATGAGAGAATATAACACAGACACCTAACGTCCTCTCTCTCAAATGTACCTATCCGCAACTGATGACCTGTAACCTCGAACTCTGAAGCCGAAGGAATATCCAAACTGATATATCTTTGTACATATGCTAGTTTGGTCTCTCCTGCAACACCGGGCGGTAGCTCATGGAAATGGGGCAAATACACCCCCCTCCTAGACAACCTAGTGATGAAATAGACATCCTCCTTCGTGGGATGATACCACATATCAGGACAGATCTTAAACACATGTCTCGCATGATCCTACCGATGAATCAATTGTTGTAACAATGCAAAGTTCTCCCTAAGGGATCTACCCTCTTGATAAAACTTCAGGAGGAAAATATCCATCAAAAGGTCACGAGTATGTTGTGAAATAGGGCGAGGGTTAGCGTCGATATCCCTCTCCTTGGTCTCCCACTCATGTACAAAAGCATATGTCTCGACCTGTCATTGCCCCGCCTCCTCTTCTCGTCGTCGTTGTCTCTGATTCACATACAAATATTGTTAGATAGATATATAAAGATAAAATAAATTGAAATTATAAAAAAATACATATATAAATGACGTGTATTTAAAAAAAACCATTTTTTTTTTATTTTGCAGAAAAATATTTAAAATAAATCTGTGCGCCGCCAACAGTCCATACGCCTCGCGGTCAGTGTGCTATCTCAAAACAACAACACCACTAAGTGGTGCATACCATAGGACTATTTGCACCGACGCAATGCTTTTAACAACATCAGTTCATCTCGTTAACTAAGACGCACTACAACTCTAAATTTTATAATGCACAAATCCATAATGCCATTTGTTAAACCGAAAGCATTGGTGCTCCATGTCTACCATAGCACCAACATGATGTCTACTTTTGACATTGTCTTTATGACACTGATGCATTTTGTGGACTAATGGGCATCGCTAAACTAAACTTCATTATCGCAGCTGAAGCGGTGCAATGGGTTACTATCAATGCACCAATATCATCGTGTTAGTGGAGCACCAATGTTTTGTACCTCAGTGCATAGTAAAGGATAGGGCACAAGAAAAAAGGTGTCCAATGAGAAAATTGAGCAATATATGTCCCGATGCATTTATGTATACAATACTAGTGCATTGGACTACAATGGTTGCACCACTGTGTTAAATTTTATAAATCGTTATGTTAGTGGTGTTGTTAGTTAAGTGAAGTGTATCGGTTGGTAATGTCAAACGACACCGGTGCGATTTATTCAGGGCATGTATGTTTTTTAGAAAGTATGGTGATGCGTTTGAACATTGACGTGCTGGGACATTATGTTTCGGGTACGCCCTGGTGCGATTGGCTAAAATTGGTGCACTGCTAGGTTAAATTTTCATATAATGTTGAGCCAACAGTGCGGTTAATAAAGTGAAATGTGTTGGTGCAAGTAGAAGCCCATTGTGTGATGGTTTTGGGGAGTTCTAAAGGATATATTGTGTTGTAAAAGATAGAGCACCAGGAACGAGGCATCTAGTCAAATGCCCTGCTAAGAAAAAATGGGCAATATATGTCCCGGTGTGTTTCTGTATACAATACTGGTGCATTGGGTTACAATGGTTGTAGTACTACGTTAAATTTTATAAATCATTATGTTAGCAGTGTCGCTAGTTGAGTGAAGTATACTGATGTGTAATGTTAAATGACACTAGAGTGATTTATCTGGTGCGTGTATGTTTTTTTTATAAACTATGGCGATGTGATTGAACATTGACACGTTGGGGCATTATTTCTCGGGTAGACCCCGGTGCAGTTGGTTAAAATTGGTGCACCACTAGGTTAAATTTTATATATCATTGAGCTAGTGGTGCAGTTAATGAAGTGTTTTATATATCATTGAGCTAGTGGTGCAGTTAATGAAGTGAAATGTACCGGTGCGGGTAGTAGCACATTTTGCTCTGGTTTTGGGGTGTTACGAAGGACACAATGCTTTATTTGCTAATAATTCATCACGGTGCATTTGATTGAATGCTATCGGTGCGTGCATTTATTTGGCACACTGGAGACGATGCTCACTATTTATTTAACACAGTACGTACCGCTTCGAGGCGAGCCTAACCGTTCAGGTGCATTGCGTGAAATTGATTTTTTTTATTTTAAATCACAAATTTCAAACTAAATTGTAATTTTCAATGGATGAAAATGCGAATAGGAAGGTAATAAATAATTTCCTTAGTATCTTATGTCATGAGGAAGCATGTTTGCACCATTGAGATGAAATGAAAATTTGTGGTAATTTCCAAAATTTCGAAATGTGTGGAATCCACCAATGGAGATATTCAAGTCGGTGTAGAGCACCGAAATGTGTGGAATCCACCAATGGAGATATTCAAGTCGGTGTAGAGCACCGAAAACAGGGCATCTTAGGAAGAAAAGAGAGCACCAGTGATTGATTGAGAGTTTGGAAGCACATGATGCACTGTAACAATAAAAATTGGTTTTGTAATTTTTTATTTATTTACCCTACTTTGGTGCGTTTTTGGACATTTAGGCGCAACGATGCGTAATATTCAACGACATCGATGCAATTTCTTCGATGCATATATTTTTATTATAAAATATGGTGATGCATTTAAACATTGACTTAACGGGGCGTTATGTTTTGGGTATGCCTTGGTGTGATTGACTAAAATTGGTGTGCCACTAAGTTAAATTTTATATATTGTTGAGCTAGCGATGCAGTTAATGAATTGTAATGTGTCGGTGTGGGTATAAGCACATTTTGCGTCGGTGTTGGGGCGTTTCGAAGGACACACTGCTTTGTTTTTTTGGTAATTGCGTCGGTGTTGGGGCGTTTCGAAGGACACACTGCTTTGTTTTTTTGGTAATTTATTGTGGTGCGCTAGCTTGAACGACATTGGTGCAAACATATGTGGATGCACCAGAGGCAGTGCTCACTATGTTAACACAGTATGCATCGCTTTGGGGTGAGCCGAACTGTTCAGGCGCACTGTGCGAAATTGATTTTTTTGTTTTGAAATAAATGCCAAATTTCAAGCTAAATTGTAATTTTGATTGTATGAAAATGAAAATAAGAAGGCAATAAATAATTTACCTGATTTGTTCTATCCCGTGGAGGCATGGTTGCACTGTTGACAGTAAATTAAAATTTGTGGTAGTTTCCAAAATTTAGAAATGTGTGGAATGCAACAATAGATCTATCCAAGTCGGTGTAGAGCACTGGTAAAGGGGTGTCCTAGGAAAAAATGTGAGCACTAGTGCTTGCTTGAGAGTTTGAAAGCACGAGATGCATTGTAACAATGAAAATTTGAGAGGAAATGAAAATTTATGGTAATTTCCAAAATTTGGAAATGTGTGGAATCCAACAATGGAGCTATCCAAGTCGGCATAGAGCACCGGAAACAAGGCATCTTAGGAAAAAAGATGAGCATCGGGGCTTGCTTGAGAGTTTGAAAGCACGAGATGCATTGTAACAATGAAAATTGGTCTGGTAATTTTTATTTATTTACCCTACCGCGATGCACCTTAGATAGTTAGGCACACCATCGTGTGTTGTTCAACGTCACTGGTGTGATTTATTCAGTGCATGCAATTTTATTATAAAGTATGGCATTTCTACTGGAACATGGATGCACCGAGGCATTATTGTTGATGAACACTTTGGTGCGTCGATTCCTTAAAGACACACTGAGAAAAAACCTTCGCAAAAACCTTCGATGACCCGCTTCTGCTATGAACATTTACGAGGTATTTGAACATTTAAGCACTAGTGTGGAATTTTTTAGATGTGCACCAGTATGTATGTTCCATAAAGGCACACCGAAGAAAAAACCTTCGGTTGCCCACCTCTACTAACAACCTCCGCTATAAATAACTAAGGGAAGAATTTTTAAGGGAGGTTTCGTAAAAACCTTCGCAAGAAGGTGTTCTCCTTGTAGTGTTATTGTGTGTCTTATTAACTTCCAACATCACTCTCTTATTAACTTCCAACATCACTCCAAATGAACCGAGGAGCAATTTATTATTATTTACATCCTTCATGATTTTGTCCTCTTTGGACAATCTTTTGTTCTATCATTGTTGGTCCCTGCACGACATTCAACAAAATGTGAAATCCAATGTTTGAAACATGTTAGCAATTATTGTTAAGGAATACCTTTATAGTAAAAATTCAAAGAAAACTTCATATTGATTACCTTTTGATCCACCTAATTCCTCTCTTCGCAACATTTTCATAAATCGTTTACATTATTTTTTACTCAAATTATGAACAATCTTTTGGAGTTTCTTCAAGTTTTTGCTCTGAATGACACACATTACCCGATACACATCATTTAAACCTATATATAATTCAATGTATTACTTTTGTATTAAAATTTAAAATAAATTTCCATGTTCTCTTCTTGGGATGTGCTTCTCTTGCTGACATTGTTACACGTTTTTTTCCCCTAATACTCTATCAACAATGTTCTATTGATAAAATCCTTGCATAATAAAATACATAAATTATGAGATATGTTTTATAGACTAAGTAAATAATTTCATACTAAAATTATTTTCAGGTTAGACTGTATGTATAGTATAGTAACACACGCCAATACATCGTTTCTACATATTGCACATCACTAAAATAAGTAATTAAAAAAAATCATGCTAAATGGTGCGCCTTAAATATGAAATGCATTGTTGTGTTGTTACATATCGTGCAAAAAAGAATCACATAATATTTTAAGAAAAACTAATAGCAACAGAGTTTGGGATCCAATGCAATGAGTGGTCCTAATCCAATAAATACCCAAAGTCCCATATACAAATACACAAAGGCAATAAATATTCATTTTCTAAAAAAAATATCATTGTCAAATAATAGAGAGAATAAACCACAATGTTAGAGTTTGCAACAACACAAAATAAAAGAGAAGCTATAAGAAAACTATGGTTTGCAGTACTAAAGGTAACTCTAAGACCCTTCTATTTTCTTGAAAATGCATTGTAAATACTAAAAGGAATATAAAAAAAATTATGGAATTTTTGAATAAATCGAGGGTAATTTTTTTTTTTTTTTTTTTTTTTTTTTTTTTTTTTTTTTTTTTTTAAATAAAAAAGGGCAAAGCCTTCTATGCTATATTATCAAAAATTGTAACAAAATGTACATAACCAAGATTTGCGGGGACAGTTGGCACTCCATTGCCACTTGTCACCCCATACGGGAAAATCGAGGGTAAATTTGAAATGAAGAGAATGAAGTTAAATACCTGAAATTTCCCCTATGAAGATTTGTATGTGACCTATGACCATCCCTTGCAAATTCGGTTATATAGAAAAAATTGTCCACTCCAAAGTCTTCCCTAGTAAATCTCTCGTGCACAAGTCTCCCCTCCAACTTTTGACAAAATAAAAAAAATAATAACTAGTGTTTTCTTTTATAAACTTACTTTTATTTCGGTGCTTTAATGATAAACATGTGAACCACTTTTTATTTTTATTTTTTAAATTGGTTCATGGTGCATACAAATAAAATAAAATTATAAACCTCCACAGTTAGAACTTTATGGAGGTTATTATTATTATTATTATTTGATTGAATTTATGGTGCCTTTGCATGTGCATTTGAATAATTATGCATTGAATTTTGCAAATCCTAATTTAGGTTTGTGTTTGAATGTGTAGGATATTCCACCAGTCCAAAAACATCGCAAGGTCTTATTAGGAGAAATATAATACAAACATATGGTAGATTAAAATGGAGAGTCACTTTACCCTGTTAATTGTAACATGCCATC
>CBVK0101686660.1:0-10218 GCA_900067695.1 Picea abies | reverse complement strand
GATATCTCACTCATCCAATGTCTGTTTGACCCTGTTCGAAGTGCGTTGGGTTCATAACAACGGGGGCTACGCACCTGTTCGTTTTGAGGTGATTCCAGACACTTTCATTTTTGGGCTAAATTTTGACCCCTGGTCCAGATTCTGATCACCTATTGCTGCCAGTTCATCTCAAACTTGTCGGATCCAGGTGGGATAAGTTGTCACTATATCCGATCCTATCATCTTCCTGTCCCTAAGCTTCTCTGTCAACAACATTTTTTGATTCTCATCCTTACTGCGAAACAAGCTCTTCAGATCCTCCCACATGTTCGTGGTCGATTTCTTTCCCGATAAATGAAGGATCAAATGATCCTTCAATCCGTCTAGGATTATCTTTTTAGTTTTCATGTCCTTTATCTTATGGGAAGCCAAATCTTTTGGATTCATTGGTAGGGCCATGATGGAGTTAAAAAACTCTCAAATATTGTTATCCATCAACACCAACATGATCCTCTCCTTCCAAGGATTGTATTTGGACACCCCATCCAACCTGTCTTTGAATCACAATCCCAATGCGGCCATCTTTGCAACCTGATGAAAACTCAAATTTTGGCTGCCCAGATCTGTTGCCCGCTGCCCAAAGCTTCCTGGGGCTGCCCCTAGCCTGCTGCTATTGCTCGGGTACTTTCTTCTCGTTGACTGAACTTTTTTTGGGTTGCCTGAGCCCTTTCGGGGCCGTCTTCCCGCTGTCCGATAATTTTTTGGGCTGTTAAGTTGCTTGAAGCTGCCTGGGGCTACTCACAACCTCTTTCTACTGCCTAGATCCTTTTTTCTCACTTCCCGAACTTTGTTTTGGTCGCTTGAGCCCTTTCGGGGATGTCTGCCCGCTACCCGATAGTTTTCTGGGCTCCTAAGCTGCCTGACTCTCTTGTCGATGGCCTAATCTGGCGACTATTTAGAGACTGAGCAACCTTGCTGGCCCATGTCTTAGATGGTGGAATGTTACATCCTTCCTTGGCCGACGAATCATCCACCTTCTCCTCACGTGGCCCTGTCTCCACCAGTTTCTTCCTTCGATTAGTGCTGCCACAACCCCCACGACTATTCTAGCGACTCGACCACATAACTACTTGACCAATCTACAACTCCACTATCCACTCAGCCTACTGCAGTGGTCATATCTCAATCTGATTTGTATCCTGCAGATCCTCTTGGCCCAACAGCCATGGCCTTTGGTCGTCCTTCTCCAACAGTTCTCCGCCAATCAACTCTTTATGTTTGGTGCAAATTTTGGTGGCTGTAGCTCTACACAATGACTACTCCTGACAATAACTGTATTCTCATGAATCTTTGACGACTTCTTTTCTCCAAGCTTGATTCATCACTTACATCATTACTCCACGCGCCTCTGTGATCCCACTCAACTTTTAGCCATCCACATTCGTTCAACCTGCCTGCTGGTATGCCTTTGCAGCTCTCGTACATACTCTGACCACAGTGCCTACGACCCTGCTCCCATGCTCCAACCTTTCCTTTCGTTGTTGGTTATCCTCACATGCATGTTGTCTTAGGAGACCGCATGTCCACCACATATTCCTCACTGCAGTGACCTAATCCATAGCACAACCAATTGATCCACTCAGCTCAGCAGACGTACGATTGTACGTACGACCTATGCGGTCACATTTCTTTTTTTTATTTACTGGGTTTTGTTAATATTTACTCTCTTGCAATTGCAAAACTTGTAATAATTATTTTTATGCTATTAATAATCGATCTCATGCAAAATTGGCTTCCCTCAAAGACTCAGATCCAATACCATGTTAATTTATCTGAACCTAGCACCAGGCGGTTTTTCCAAAATAAAATCACTTTTTAATAACAACACAACTAGGTTACTTAATGAAAAATCAACGGAAGCAAAAAAACCCCGAAACCAACACACATTGCACAAGGTATTTGGGTAAACACCCCTAGAAAAACCCTGAAGGGAAAACCAGATTTGAGTTTTATTTTATTGATAAAATCCTTGGGCTCCCATCTTAAAATAATGGCCCATTATAGGAATACAATGCAATAATAGCCTAGCCCACTTGGCTGATATCACCCTTGTCGCCCTTTTCCACCTTTCCTCACCCATGCCCACTCACACTTGGATGAAATCTCTTCACCCACTCAATGAGATATCCTCACTATGTGTGTGTGTGTCTCATCCTCTCACCTAGGCCGCCTTTTATTACATTGAGTTAACCCTTTATCCAATACCCTAGATCTTCTCCAAAGTGATCAACGTATGAGATCTAATCTCACATTCACTTTAGATCTAAAAACTAGGAATTAATCAACTCACTCAAGCTACTAATGCCAAATAAACTTAGGCTTTTAACTTAATTAATTAAAATATCATTCACTTTAATAATTGACTCATAAAGTGAAATTACCAAGGTTATGAGAGGTTACAAGGACGACTTCCACATGCTCGACATGAAGCTTATGTGGAAGTACATGTACAATGCTAAATACATCAACAACATAGCTTAAAAAGGGAGCATACTAAGAATGGTTGAATCAACCACATATTCAATTCCACTATGTCCGGAGTCACCAATTCATAATGTCTACAATAACATTGATTCTTCACATGTTGGGGATGAAGATAATGATTTATTACAAGATACCTATGCCATGGAGGGAACGTTGTTACATGCATTCCAATAAGATGAGCCAATGCTTGCACCACATATCTTATATCTCCAATACCTTCTTTGAAATCCTAAAATATACTTGCACCACCCCTCTCTTTGGACATGGGTACCACTACTACTTTGGGCCCATTTTCTGACAATTTACCGATGCATATTCATCGCCACAATGTCTCAAGTACGACGAAGGCTGCAACCCATTTCTCATCATTTCACCTCCGTCAAACTTATGACGATCCATGTTCTCCATAAGATAGATGAACACTTTATGTTGGCATGCTTTTAGACAGAGGTAGAGTATGCATGTTTTTTCATTGATGGAAAAGATCAGCACGTTCATCAGAGCGATGATGGCATGGCAATGGAAAGATCAATAGTGAGGAGCAACAGTGATCGATGGATCACCCATCCCGAATTCTCGACGACCATCAGATCTGAATACAGATAGGAGGAATGTGCAAAAGAGGAGAACAAATCTTAGACGTTGGATCTGAGTGCGAGGACAGACCATTGTTGGATCTAGAAGAAGGAGCACGATCTTTAAGTACAAGATGAAGTGGGCTTACAAAGTCCCAAAAGCAGGAGGGTCGTCCATCGTCGAGGAGTAGACGTGGGGAGGGATTAACATTTCGCTGTCTGGAAAGTCAAAGGAAGGCAGTGCTCTAACCTTCCAACTTGCGATATGAGAAATCGCGATAAGATCTGGATCATTGATCCAAGAGGGACACGTGGCGATGGATCAGAGCATGAAAAAGGTTTTGTTTTAGAGTTTTGGATACCGGGAGTTGGAGGAGTCAGGGAAGCAACTCACGATAGGAACTCGCGATTTGCGAGATCACGAAAAGATCTGGACTGTCGAATCATCAAGATTGTGGACCGTTGATCTGACTCCATTTCAGAGTTTCGGATACCGGGAGTTCGAGGTGTCAAGGACAGTCACGACAAGAATGCTGAAACGCGAAATCGTGAAGCACCTTTTGGCGCAGCCTGTGGTCATTGTTGGTGGTCACATGAGAGGGAGGAGCTAGCAGAGCTAAGCCCCTTTTCAGAGATTGCAACATGAAGAGTCAAGACTCTTCACCTCTGGATTGCCGAAATGCAAAATGCAAAAACACCTTTTTGTGTAGGTTGTGGTCATCGTCGGTGATCATATGAGAAGGTGGAGCTAGCGGAGCTAAGCTCTTTTTCGACAATCACAAATTGGAGTGTCGAGACCCTTTGACACAGGAATGCCGAAATGTGAAATGCGAAAGGCATTCTGATTAGGCCCGTGGTCATAGCCATTGGGCATATGGAGTAGGCGCGATATCCATCATTGGTAATCCAACGGTGCAGGTTAATCAGGAATATGATCGAAGGGTCATCATTTATTTTCATGATTAATAAGTTCAATTACAATTCAATTAGAAAATCGAATCATGGTTCTTGATCAGTTGGTGATACAGTTGCTAAGAAGTTTTTGTCTTTGCCCAAGGAGATTAGAGGTGTAACTGATGAGGCTAATGAGTATAAAAGGTGAGATGCAACGACTGTGTAAGGTTAGCTGTTCTAATAGAAACAATGAGATGAACTATAGGAAGGATAAAATGAAAGAATGCAGAGCATAAGATAAAACTCAGAGATGAGTAACAGTTGTCGAACAGACAGAAGCAAGAGGAGAGTAGCAGAATAGCATGAAGCAAGAGCAGAATAGCAGAATAGCGTGAGGCAGAGCAGAACTGAAGAACAATTTTTGAACCAAAGAAGAATTGCAGAACAATGAAGAAGGGGTAAGAATTGAAATACCTGTATTGTTTGTTTGTCAATCATTTATTCATAATCAAGGAGGAAGGGTGGTGCTAGGGAGGAGTGTGGTCCTCTGGTATTCAAGTTGATGCTTGAATATTGGGAGTTGTAGCTTCCATCTAGTTGTGGCTAGAAAAAAGGGTGGCAGGGTGGTGCTTGGGAAAACACAGAGTTTTATGTATGCAAGTTGGTGCTTGTATAAGTGGAAGTAGGTGCTTCCATCTAGTTGGTGCTGGAACACTCAGGGAGTTGGTGCTTCCTTCTAGTGGGCGCTAGAGAAACTAGAGAGTTGGTGCTCTCAAACAAGTTGGAGTTTGTAAAACAGAGGTAGTAGCCTCACATTGAGTTGGTGCTCAACTATATATGATGTACATAACTTAAAAGACCACCTATCATTTCGAAGAAGAAGAGGGTTTCTCCCTTTATGGGTTTCCTCATGAAAATATGTCTCTGTGTATATCTTATGTGTGACTGATGCTCATTATTTATGTTGTTCATATGTTGTATAATATTGATGGTCACTTGGAGAAAAATTAAAAATGGTTTAATTGACTTAAAATTGTTTAAGCACAGTAACAACTGATTCACTCTCCCTCTCAGTTGTCTTAGTAATTTCAACAATTGGTATCAGAGCAGGTTCCTTTTATCTAAAGGTAGATCTGTAAGCTTAAACATGACAAGTTATGAAGGGACTTCAGCCACTAAGCCTCCTCTATTTATTGGAACAAATTTTGCCTTCTGGAAGGTTAGAATGAGAACATACCTAATGGCCTTAGGTGCTGATGTTTGGGATGTAGTAGAGACTGGATACATAAAGCCTGTTGTGCTAGCCTCTAAGGGTGATAAGTTAGAATTCAGCTTTAATTCTAAGGGAATGAATGCTATCTTGAATGGACTTGCAGAAGATGAGTTTGTAAAGGTGATGCATCTTCAAACTGCCAATGAAATGTGGGATAAACTTATTAATAGTTATGAAGCAAATGAGAAAGTAAAAGATGCCAAACTTCAAACATATAGATTGAAATTTGAACAACTAAAGATGAATGAAGATGAAATAGTTAGCAAGTATTTTTTAAGAGTTGAAGAACTTGTGAATGCCATGAAGGGTCTTGGTGAAAAGTTTGAAGAATCATTCTTAGTTCAGAAGATTTTAAGATCTCTGCTTGATAAATTTAGTCCAAAAGTTTCTGCAATAGAAGAACTAAATGATCTTAAAACTCTGTCCATTGATCAACTCCTAGGAACACTAACTGCATACGAAATGAGAATCAACAAAGATAAATCCATTACTATAGAAGCATCTTTTAAAGCACACAAGAATACTGATTCAAATTTAGATGATATTGAGGCAAAATTTGTGAGAAGGTTAAAGAAAGGATCAGGAAAATATCATGGCAAGCTTCCCTTCAAATGCTTTAACTGTAGTAAGATAGGTCACTTTGCATCTAAGTGTCCCCACTAGAAAAAGGACCAGAACTCTGATGATTAAAAGAAGTACAAATTCAAGACATATAGTAAAAAGAAAAGTTTGTGTGCAAACAATGAAAATTCCTCAGAAGACATAGATAGTGATTCATCATGTGAAAACAAAGTGAATGCTTTTATGTTTATGGCTATGGGAGATCTTGATGATGAACACATAGGAGGTGAAATGGATGATGAAGAGTCTGTGGTAGATATGGAAGGTGAATTAATCAGTGCTTTGGAAGAAATTGACAGACTCAGATGTAAGAAGAGAAAACAAAAACAGTTGTTGATGCAGTTTAAAATGAATGGTGAAAAACCTGATGAAAAGTTTTCTCTACTAAAAGTGGAGTTAGAAGAGGCAAATAAAATAGAAGACATATTGAAACAATAGTTGTCAGAGAAGAAAGCGAGGTGTGAAGCCTTAGAAGAATAGATAGTAAAAACCAGAAAAGAAACGAAGAAGTTTAAGGCATTGTATCACCAAAATTTGCCAAGTATTAAAGCCTCAGAAGAATTAACTTCCATTCTAAATCAACAAAGGAATCCAAAGTTGAAAGTTGGTTTGGGCTATGAAGAAGGATCAAGTAGTGATCATCCAAGTAATACAAAACCCATCAAGTTTGTCAAATCTACAATCATTGACAACAACCACTCTGTAGAAACAAAGAAAGAAAATCAACCATCAAGAAGGAATGAAAGAAAAAGTACCAGAACCGAATCTGTTGATCAAAGAAATCATCAGCATGGAAGAAATCGACTACAACTTTTTTTCAGGTACAAAGGTTTTTTCTATGGTTATTGTTTTTTATATTCTAACTTTGGTCATAAAGCTGTAAACTGTTCTTTAAGCTCTAGATATTTAAAATCAAGATACTCAAGGAATAATTATCTGCCAGAACAAAGATTGAGACAGCCAAGAAACAAACAACCACATACTATAAATCATGTGATGGATGGAGGAAGGACGCAGGTGAAACATAACAACAGTTATGAGCATAACAATCGTTATGATCTGTTATTTAGTGAACCATAATGTTACATCTGTCATAACTATGGACATAAATCTGTAGATTGTCGCTAAAGGAATTTTAAGCAAGATTCGAATCCTACTGCTGAAAATTTCAAGATTTGGAAGAAGAAAGAAGATGACAAGTGTAGACTAGTGTTATGAGCCCCAAAGCAAAAGAATCCCTAGTATATTGACAATGGATGTTCCAAACATATGACTGGAG
The DNA here is from genome assembly GCA_900067695.1 of Picea abies. NCBI lineage: Eukaryota > Viridiplantae > Streptophyta > Pinopsida > Pinales > Pinaceae > Picea > Picea abies. The sequence continues at coordinate 3,053 of CBVK0101686660.1, read as the reverse complement.
ACAAAAGTGAGTTTCTAACTCTAAGTGAAAGAAAATCAGGGAATGTAACTTCTGGAAATGATGCACCAGGAAAAACAAAAGGTGAAGGAATGGTAAGTTTGAGTAATGGCAAAGGGAAAGCTCAAGATGTGTTGTTTGTAGAAGGTCTGAAACATAATCTTCTTAGTGTCAGTCAAGTTTGTGACCGAGGATGTGAAGTCATTTTTACTTCTAAAGATTGTAGAATACAATCTGTGAATTCAGGACAACTAGTTGCAAAAGGGATAAGAACAGAAAACAATGTCTATGTGTTAAAAGAAGAAAAAGAAGAATGCCACTTAAGCAAGTATGATGAAAGTTGGCTATAGCATAGGAGACTTGGACGCTTCAATTTTGATCATATAATCAAACTAAAAAATAGTGGGGCAGTAAAGGATCTTCCAAAGATATCAAAGCCATATGATTATGTTTGTAAACCATGCCAGATAGGAAAGCTTACTCAAACACAGTTCAAATCTAAAAACTTTCCTTCAACAGAAAAACCTCTCCAGTTAGTACATATGGATTTATGTGGACCATCAAGGAAAGAAGGTACAGGAAAAGAAAATTATTTTATGTTGATTATTGATGATTATTCTAGACTAACATGGGTTGCCTTTTTGAAGGAAAAATCTGAAGCATTTGAAAAATTCAAAGTGTTTAAGGCTCTAACTGAGAATCAAACAGGAAAAAGATTGAAGCCAGTAAGATTTGATAGAGGAGGAGAGTTTAGCTCATGGAACTTCAAAGAGTTCTGTGATAAACATGGAATCAAAAGAGAGTACACAATTCCAAGGACTCCACAACAAAGTGGAGTTGTTGAGAGGCAGAATAGATCAATACAACAAATGGCAAGATCAATGATGAATGAAAGGAACAGACCTCAGACATATTGGGTGGAAGCAATTCATACAACTGTTCATATCCTTAACAAAGCACATCTCAGACCACATAGTGACAAGACTCCTTATGAACTATGGTTTGAAAGACTTGCTTCAATCAAGCATTTTAAAGTCTTTGGGAGTAAATGTTATATTAAGAATAATGATGAAAATATTAGCAAATATGATGACAGGGCTGATGAAGGTATCTTCTTGGGTTATGTGACAAACAAGAAAGGGTACAGATATTACAATAAGAGGCTGCATAAACTGGTTGATTGTATAGACATAAAAGTTGACGAAGAAATCCTGGTCAGAATGAACCAAGCACATAAGATATAGTTGAAGATGAAGATGAACAGGTCCAAGTATCAGAAAGAGAAGTATTTGAATCAGATGAAGATACAAATAGTCAGGCTGACATAAATCAACAAAAAGAAACAAACTCACCTCTCAAAACTCTTAGAAAGAATCATCCCGAAAATCAGATAATTGGAGATATAAATAAAGGAGTTCAGACAAGAAGGAAATTGATTAAAGACTTAGAACAATCTCATGTTGCCTTCTTATCTATGACCGAACCTAATTTTTTTTATGAAGCCAACCAGCATGATGATTGGATTAGAGCTATGGATGAAGATCTTGATCAGATTGAGAAAAACAATACTTGGGAGCTTGTTCCTAGACCTGAAGACAAGAATGTAATAGGTTCCAAGTGGGTGTTCAAAAATAAAATGAATGAAAAAGGACAAGTTGTTAGAAATAAAGCCAGATTGGTCTGTAAAGGGTATGGACAAGTTGAAGGTCAGGACTTTGATGAAATTTTTGCACCAGTGGAAAGATTGGAAGCCATCAAAATGTTTCTTGCATATTCATGTCATAAGAACTTTAAAGTGTATCAGATGGATGTTAAATCAACATTTCTTAATGGAGATCTAGAGGAAGAAGTATATATGGAGCAACCTGTAGGATTCTCATTGACAGATAACCTTGATTATGTCTGCAAGCTGAAGAAGAATTTATATGGACTGAAACAAGCACCACGAGCTTGGTATTATATACTGGACAAATTTTTACAAAACAAAGGATTCAAGAAAAGGTACTGTTAATAGCAATCTCTACAAAAAAACTGAAGGTAATGATTTACTAGTTGTTTTGATTTATGTAGATGATATTATTTTTGGCTGTAATAATGATTCCTCTATTCAGTGGTTTGCTAACTCTATGCAAATAGAGTTTGAGATATTCATGATAGGAGAATTGTCATATTTTCTTGGCTTACAAGTAAAACGAAGTTCTGGAGGAATATTTATCTCATAAGAAAAATATTTGAAAGAGATGTTGAAGAAATTTCAGATGGAAGATTCTTCTCCTGTTAGTACACCTATGGTGGTTGGGTGCAAGGTCAGTAAAGATGATATTTCACCCGATGTTGATCAAAGGACATACCGATCAATGATAGGCAGTCTTCTGTACATCACAGCTTCCCGTCCTGATATAATGCAAGCTGTTGGAATGGTAGGTCGCTATCAGTCTGCTCCTAAATAAAGTCATCTAGTACCAATAACAAGGATATTCAAGTACTTGAAGGGCACAATGAATTACAGTCTATGGTATCCCAGAAATTAGAACTTTCAGTTAACTACTTACTCAGGTGCCGATTGGGAAAACTGTGTTGATGAGAGAAAAAGCACCAATGGAGGAGAATTCTTCCTGGGTGACTCATTAGTAGCATGGATTAGTAAAAAGCAAGGATCCATTTCATTATCAACTACAGAGGCAAAGTACATTGCTGCTGCTACTTGCTGCACACAGATTTTATGGATGATACAAACTCTTGCAGATTTGAAGGTCACTTATACTGATCCTGTTCCACTTCACTGTGATAACACTAGTGCCATCAGTCTCTCTCATAATCTTGTACTTCATTCCAAGTCTAAGCACATACCAATAAAATACCATTTTCTCAGAGAAAAAAGAGTGGCAGGGTGGTGCTTGGGAAAACACAGAGTTTTCTGTATGCAAGTTGGTGCTTGTATAAGTGGAAGTAGGTGCTTCCATCCAGTTGGTGTTGGAACACTCAGGGAGTTGGTGCTTCCATCCAGTTGGTGTTGGAACACTCAGGGAGTTGGTGCTTCCTTCTAGTGGGTGCTA
>CBVK0101686659.1:0-11079 GCA_900067695.1 Picea abies | reverse complement strand
AGAGTTGGTGCTCTCAAACAAGTTGGATCTTGTAAAACAGAGGTAGTAGCCTCACATTGAGTTGGTGCTAAACTATAGATGATGTACAGAACTTAAAAGACTGCCTATCATTTCGAAGAAGAAGAGGTTTTCTCCCTTTATAGGTTTCCTTGTGAAAATCTGTCTCTGTGTATATCTTATGTGTGACTGATGCTCATTATTTATGTTGTTCATATGTTGTATAATATTGATGGTCACTTGGAGAAAGATTAAAAATGGTTTAATTGACTTAAAATTGTTTAAGCACAATAACAACTGATTCACCCCCCCTCTCAGTTGTCTTAGTAATTTCAACACTTTAGTCGTACCATCGACTGATGTAGGTCCCAAATCTAGGTTGTTTTTATTGCTTTTTTGTCATAATACCGACTAACCTATGACGAACGTGCCCCGTCAGTTCGTCTGAAATCCATAACGTGTTTGTCGCTATTCCATCAAAATATTGACTAATGATCATCGTCAGTTTCTCGTATCATCCACTATAGTTCATCTCAAAACCATCACGTTTTTGTCACTAGTCCGTTGTATCATCCACTATAGTTTGTCTCAAATCCATCAGGTTTTTATCACTAGTCCGTCGAAAGATCAACTAATGATCATCGCTAGTCCGTCGTATCATCCCTATAATTCGTCTCAAATCCATCACGTTTTCGTCCCTGCTCTGTTGGAAGATCGACTACGCTACGACAAACTATTGACGAATGTTTCTCATAAGATCATTAGGGCCCCTTGAAACTATCGACACATACAGATGAACTGGTTGTGTTTTCGACGGTTACTGGATTAGGAGGAAAACATAAAGCTAGTCGAACCATTGACGAACTAGGTCATCGATGTTTCGAAAAAGGGTTATTATTTAAAAAATATTAATAATGCTAAAGAAATAGATCCTATAGCAATGGTGAGGACAAAGGTAGCCTTATCTCAAGCAAACGTAAGTAAAATTGAAGGCAGAATCAATGAACTATGAGATTATAAGAACCAAATAGAGTTCTTAAAGAATCAATTGGTGTATTTCAAGTTGACAAAGGTAATATCAATGAATTCAAACATTATGCCTTTGAGATCTAGGATGATCTAAACGTAGTTCATTGGAATTTTTATCTTGCAGTGGTTAATAGGAATCTTTGTGCTTGTGTGTTGCTTTCTAGAAGAGAGTCACTTTGATGCTGAGATTATGTCTAAGTTGGGAAGTAGTTTCTCTCTTGGACCATTCATTGTGGTATTGATTTATTGCACTATTTTGGCTATGGTTGCTACACTTCCTCTTCAACAACTTTTCTTCTATCACATTTTTCCCATAAAATGGGTGTGTACAAGGGTTAGAGTTGCAATCTTGATGCCAAGGGTGATATGTTATATTGGATGCATCGATCTCGTCAGATCCCTCCTTCAATAGAAGAAACAAATGAGCCTTTTGAACATTTGATCGCTACAATAATTCATCAAAGTCATATTTTCCCTTTGCTTCTCACGGTGACTATTATCTAGAATTATGATCATTGTTTTAATTTGTACCCCACACCACAACACATTATGAAATAGAGATTGTATTCTTTTCCAAAATGTTTGATGAAGAATGGAAAACATTTCATGAGAAGTCCATTTGATGTCTTGTGGTCATTTGTTAAAGTCATGGCACCTAGAATAAGATTATTTTCCTCCGATGTGTTGGCTACGACAAAGATCAAACTTGGTGAAGTCGGTATTGTTTCAGGAATCCCATAACAACATTTACGTAGAAGGGTGATATTATATTCCCTTGGCTCGACAACTACATAACAAGGGTGTGGAAAAGTTGGAAAAAGGAAAATGAATTTTGTGGGAGAACTTGTTGATGGGATGCAAATCTCATCTCCTAGTGTATACAATGAAAATGATTTGTTTTATATAATGTTGGGTTGAAGCATGTTCAGGGTTGAGTTGCAGGTGACATTATCAAATTCCTTACCTTTTTGAAGAAACTTGCACAAAGTGACAAAGCAGATCATGTTACAGATCTGACATCCATCGATCTACATATAGATCATGTTCCTTTCTTGTAGCTTCAATGCCTTTTCACACCATATTATTTTAGATCATTATTTTGTGTCAGATTACTGATGGCCCATTTGGATTCAAATGACTTACACAACTGATGCTTGAGCGTGTCAAAAGTCCCTATGAGATGGATTTGATTAAAGTAGGAGTTACTGTAGATAAGATTCATGTGGTTGAAGATGTTGGCTTGAGTTATCGTATTCGTGCAAAATTGAAAATATTGATCAAGACTTTTGGAAAGGAATTAGGGAAGACTATGAATGCAAGTGAATATGTGGCTTGAGGATGTGCTTTTCAGTGTGCTATTCTTAGTTTGACATTCAAAGTGCGTGAGTTCAAGGTTCAAGAGAGTTTTCCATTTTCTATTGCTTTGACCTGGAAGGGATCTGATCCCGAGTCTGAAGAGGGAACTTTAGAGAAACAACAAATAACAATTGTTCCCTAATGGAAACACAATGCCAAATACAAAGGATTTAACATTATTTAGGCCTGGGCCTTCACAGTAGACATTTTATTTGTAGATGAGAACCAAGTTCGGGTGCCTGTAAGTATACAATCATACATGATTAATCCTTTTTAGACTTCAAAAGGTGAAAAATCTAAGTTGAAAGTTAGATTCCAGTTGGATAAGCATGGAATAGTTTTTGTTAATTTTGCAACTATGATCAAGGAAGAAGAAATAGAAGTCCCTATTTCAAGTGGAAAAGAAGGCTCAAAGGAATACAAAGAGACTGCTACAATGGAGACAGATGTTGCACAAAATAGTGGTGCATTTGCAGCCAATGTCAATGCTCACGTGAATATGCAGTATGCCAAAAGTGTTGTTGGAACTGCAACAACTACAACTAGTGGTGTAAAAAAACAAGTTTTATGAGGTAGAGGATAAAGCTGCCCAGATGCAAATTGATCCCAAGGTAAAAACTATGAAAAGAGAAGGTCAACAAATTCAAGAGTTATGTGACTTCAGAGCTAAGAAAAAATTGCATATTAAAACGATGGTGGAGACTTTTTGTTATGACCCAAGGGGGGCATATACATATAGATGTCATAAAATAGCAGAAGTACACACGATGTATAGAATGTCAACGTGGGGCACAAATCCAATATAGATAAGTTACACAATAACTCCTTAAAGAATAGGGGAACCCCCTCCAAATAACCAAATACCTTTCATACTTCACAAACCCCTTTAATAATGAATACATGATCTCTTATATATATCTATTCACACTTGCACATGAGGCCCCTTTATCACTAGGCCGTCCCTATTACATATGTATTTACACATTACATGTACAATTAGGCCCATATATGCCCCCCCTTTGGGTCATATCATATACATATAGCCATATATATGCCTCCTTGGGTCATAAGACTTTTGATACACTTGACTTGGTCACATTTAAATCTAAATGTGGCTTGAATATGAACAGTGGAACAATGGAATTCTATCTAAATGCATATTCTCTTATAAGTGATGGTCTAAATGATGCCTCTAGAAAAGTCAATTGTACTTCTACTAAGAAAAAATTTAAGAACGAGCTGTGAGAATTTCTCTAGTGGTGAGTTTGATTTTAGTTATCCTTTCTTACATGATAGTTATAGACAATAATGTTCATGTCCACGATGTTTTTTCTGCCTCCAGGATAAAGATCCTCTATTTGGTAGAAGGGACATAAACAAAGAAGATTCTCGAGAGGTTTTGTAGCCATTCTTATTTTCTTGGATGAATCTATTTTCGAGGCACATCTCTTTGGCTGTAATTTGTTTTGGTATGCTGTATTTTTTGGAATTGGGACAAAAATCAGCAAAGCAATTATTATTGATGAGTTCTTAATAATCTCATACATGGATTTTTTGATAGAACTACCCACAATGCACAAAAACCATGGTACACTCTTTCTTGTTGTTGACAAATTCTAGAAGAGGAATCATAAAAAATGTGATTATATTTATGGAAGTGACACCATTTATTTGGGTGAGAGGAGGAAGGACCGATGAAATTAGTGTTTGGAGGGTGGGTTGGTTGAGGCATAAAAATAGTATTAGGGTTTTGAGGTTGAGGGTTAGGGTTATGGTTACAAGATATGGGAAAACAAGGGTGTCTATCAATGTCACATTCAATTCTAGGGCGCATATTAAGGCTTGGTCAAGGGTGTTTCTCTTAAATAATTTGACTTCATAGAAAAACACAATACACAAATAAAATTAAATTTGAGAATAAGTACCTGATAATTGGTTTTTGAATCTGTTGAATGTGAAGTTTTTGAAGACTTAAATATTCTATTGGATGTTTTGGCTGGGCACTTGATGAAGCTATAACCACCTACACATAATATTGGATAAATATCTTGGAGGATAGAAACATTGTCATAATGCTTTGCAAAAGGTGTTCCGAGTAGTAATGCACTTGCAACATATTTGGAAGAAGCCTCATCATTGAATTTAATGTAACTAACTTATGTATGAAATGAATACTACACAATTTAACTAACTAATGGCAAGAGAAGTAAATTATTTGTACCTTGTTGGAAATGCATTGTGGATCATGGAGGTGACCGCCCTTCAAACCTGCATCTGTCAAAGACAATAATAGGTTAAATGATTGAATAATAACTAAACATCTATGAGCTTGCATTTGAAAAGAGAACTAAATGTTATATGATTGAATAATAATTAAACATGTACGACGCTCTAGAAATATTAAAGGGGAATACCTCATGAATGAGCTCCTCTTGGTTTCAAGAATAATTTATTCTCTACTAAACAGGACCAACCACGTGAAAGTGGAATCTCATTTGGCCCCTCCCCCCTTCGCATCACTCTCAATTCCCCATACCCAATCATGCATAACAAGTAGAAAAAACAAGAATTAAAGGTAAATGAAATAAAAAATACACATGCATACATAACATATAAGGTTCATGCACAACTAGCAAAACAAAAAATTGTATAGTCAATAAATTATGTTAATAAAATTTGTCTTGAAAATATGTACAATCACTTCCTTTTTTGTTTATTCTTTTTGATAAAATTCATGAGTAAATCATCATCACATTTGTCTTGACCCCGACCTTTAGCTATTGGGCCCTATTCTACTGCTGGAAGGCGACGGGCCATCTTAAGCATTATACTACTTCTAGTAGCAGGACATGGATGTTGATGCACTATAGGGGCATGCACTACAATAACAAAAAGCTTTAAAAGGACATGGTTAGTTATTATTCATAACACTGTTTCATTAGTACATATATCATTACTATGTTTTTTACCTTGAGGAGTAGTGGACAACATTGGTTGGATTGTCGTCGTTTCCTCTCCTCTATGAGCACCCTCATCTACATGCTCTGCCATTGAAGCAAGAAAAGTTATAAGTACACCATTTGAAGGAAATATTTATAATTTTCATATTATACATTTTGTTTTAAAGACACACATATTGTGATGGGTTTGTGAACCACTAGTATCATGGGTTTGTTTCCCACCATCGTCAAATGAACTGGTGTTGTTTTCCTGCGTAAAACAAATTGACACATAATTAATTGACGAGTTAAATCAATTGTCAATTTATTTGACAAGTAATCGACAACTACAATCATGTGATCCCTTCCTTTGTTGATTTTCCACCACAGCTTGAAAGTCGAACTTGAATTCGAGCATCAAGTCTTCTTCGATGGTGACAATGTTGACTGTATCCCCCTGCATTTCATGGCGTAAGATATGGATTTTAGCTTACTAGTTGCAATTAGATAAAACTTGCATGATGATATGTATAATATTAATAAAGTATTTGGTACTTACAATTCGAGCTTTTAATCTGAAGTAACAACCTTGGCCAAGGTTGTGTTGCCCATGTTTTTCTAGTCTTGCCTTGGTTGCTTTTGACATGTTTGGGAGCCTACGAAAAGTTTCAAGTATGTTATAAGATATCATGATTTTTTTTTTTTTCCCTGTAGAACGAAACAAAATTAAGCATATTCAATTCAAAATATCATATATTACCTTCCAGGGCTAGGTGGTGTCTTCCCTTCATTTCTCAATGCACCCTCCTTTGCGTCCTCCTATATATTCTTCCATTCCCTCCCGAGAATGGCCAGAGGGCGATTATACTTAGGCTTCTTTTTCAATTGAACCCTATATTGATCTCTGGCATATTTCAAATATGTACCGACCCTCGAGGTGATTTTAGACTTGTTGAATAAATCACCAACTAGGCCGACCATATGGTCTATAAGATTCTTTTTCAAATATTTATTCAAAGCATTCCACTATGTGCGAATGGTGGGCATAGGAATATCTAAAGCCTTGTCATGCAAGGTCCTGTAAAAAATATTGTTTCCTAAAAAATGGTATGATAATTATATTAAAATAATATGAAAGATGTAGGTTTCAATCAAATGGTAAGAACTGTTTAACATATTCAAAAATACATGAGATTTGTTGTATCTTCAAGGGAACCAAGTTTTCATCCACCAAATAACTGATGGAGAGTGTTCAAGAGCATTGAACATGTGTTTCCCCAGGATAACAATGCTCTGACTGCGCAAAACCAATATCCTCATGAGATTCACCCTGTAGACCATCACATGCATGGTCTAGCGTGTGCGGTGAGGGTGTCTCATGGGCCCAAGGAGTTTTAGTCCTTTGAGCCATATAAAGAGAGAAAAATAGCCTCGCATGTATGTGGCTCGTGCTAGGACATTGTGGGGTTTGTGCATCATCGCCACCAACAACGTCCCCATGACCAGGTTGTCTCGTCGGATAAAAAATTGCCTATATAAAGAAAACATTAGAGTATTTCTTTATAACTGTATCGAACAATTTTTCATAAATCAATATATATATATATATATATATATATATCAATAAATAAATTTTTCATAAATCAATATATATATATATATATATCCAGAGGTTGCCATGTGTCACTCGTTTTTGTCTTTATTTGGTCGATCCATGGACCAATGAAAAAGCACCACGTGGAAGTCTGTACAACCACGTGGTAGACCGTACGACGATGTGGTAGGATGATATGTCATCTGAAGTGGCAGACCATATGTTGATGTGGCAGGTGACTGTACAGTTGGTTGGCGTGGTCCAATGGTTGGCTGCCACGTGACCTAGTCATGGGCTACCATGTGGCAGTGGGAAAATGCCCAATGAGGCCCTGAGATCCAAAATTCAAAAATAGAAAAAGAAAGTGGGTCTGCCAGATCTAGCAGCCAACAGATATATCTAAACTACCTCCAAGTTGGCGGAACAACCAATCCATATATTGCATATAAGTTATAACCAACACCCAAAAGGGGAGGCCCGCGGGCTCGACCCCGGGACCTCCCCCATTGTATACGCCTTAAATATAGCTCCGCCAACCAATCGGCCAAACGACCCTATTGTTTACAACACCCACAATTTTTATTTAAAAATTGAAATCTGCTAGTGCAAGGGGAGAGGCGTGCGACAAGACGACCATACACACTTTTAAGGCATTTTTTGGGAATTACTTGCAAGTTGCAGGGCACATAAACTGAGACAAAGTTTCTCTTGGGATTGGGAGTGCCAGAGTCAGATTGAGGCGTGGAGACAATCATTTTCAGGTAATTCGACACCACAAATTCGATGGTGCTATTTGTTTTTTGATCTGAGCAAATCTTCTACAGCTTAATTCCAGAATGAGGTATACTTATGTATTTTGCCAAGTTCTTTTGTTGAGTTAATAAAAAGGCCTACCCATTTGAGATCGAGACCCGAAGACATATTCCACCAGGGAAAAACTTCGTTATCAAGTTTTTGTGTTTAGATTTGATGGTTATGTCTCTTCATTATTGAGCTTTTCCTTATTTAATGGTGCACTTTAATTTATGCTCATTTAATACAATTCTTTATAAGTCACTTCGATGAAAAGATCCCGGATCATATTGGTATCAGAGCAGTCATCTTTGATGTGAATTGTTCAGTGTGAATGCTTACTATGGCCAAGCATAAGCAAGGTGAAGGAACTCTTAATATTTTCAATCTTGAAGTTGGCCGTGCATCCCGAAGGAAGAAAATGGTAGAAGAGGACAAGTGCGATGAACATGATAAAAAATTCCATATGGTCTTTTATCGCATGTTAGAAATGGTCAAATGAATGTATGGAGACTATGAGAAGAGGATGAAGAAGAAAGGGAAGAAAAAGAAAGCACAAGCTGATGATGATGCTTCGGTAAATCAAGGGGCTAGAGGAGACCCTCCTGAGCCTCCATCTTCACCATCAAGTTCTAGTTCTTCTTCCTTTGAGCATTCTCATCATTCTCATCATTCTAGCCATAAAGCCTCTTTTAAGAAACCATTATTAAATCTTGATGTAAAATTTGCTTTACCTATGTTTAATGGATATGCTAATCCTAAAAAGCTAGATAATTGGATCCGACAGGTTAAAGTATATTGTTGTGTTCAACAGATTGATGAAGAGGAAGTTAAAGTGCAACTGACTTCTCTTTGGTTGGAAGGCACTGCTCTTGTATGGTGGGAGAGAAAACTTCAGGACAAAAGTAAGTGCGGTAATCTTATTTCCTCATGGTCAGAATATAAATCAACGATAAGGAAGCAATTTTATCCATTGGTTTATTTACATAAAGCAATGATGGAATGGAAAACTTTAAGACAAAGTAAAGGTCAGATTGTACAAAGTTGCACAGAAGAATTTAGGAAGAAAGCTCTTGCATTAAACATTCCTTTGGATTCTTATGAAACTTTAATGAAGTATATTGGTGCACTTCACAGTTATATTCATCACACTTTTCTATTCTTTAACCCCACTAGTTTTGATGAAGTTTGTGTGCAAGCCACTCACCTTGAGAACATGGGAAAGCATGTTCAAGAAGATCCCACAAAGAAACCTTCCAATCTCCCACATAATCCATTTAATAAGTTTAAAAGGAAGGACAAGAAGACCGCCACGATAAAGAGAGAAGAAGGAAAACCATCTTGCACTCATTGCAAGAAAAGTGGTCATGATGATGAACACTATTGGAAACTACATCCAGAGAAGAGACCGAAATAGTTTGGTGGAAAGGGGAAGACAAAAACTGTTGCTACAGTGCAACAAGATCTTGGTTCTGATTCTGCAGATGAAGGAAATATCACAGTGGTTGGAGTACAAGGTAAAGATTCCCTTCATCCTAATTCAAATTCCAATAATGAATCTCATGATGATGAACGAAAGAGGAATGAATTATTTCACATAAGATTTGTATCTAAACACACTAAGATAGATACATTATTTGATCTGGGTTCCCAAGTAAACTTGATATCTGAAGCACTTGTCAAAAAGATGGGTCTTGAAATGAAACCACATCCAAAGCCTTATCCTCTTGGTTGGGTATGTGATAAAGTAAAACTGAATGTCACCAAACAATGTAGGGTCAGATTTTCTATTACTTCAAAATTGAATGATGAAGTGGATTTGGATGTTGTATCACTTGACATGTGTGGCATAATGTTCGGGGCTCCTTCTCTTTATGATAAAAAAGCAGTCTTCTTTCGTCATGAGAACAAATACCACCTTTCTAAGGGGGGAGTGGAATATATTGTTAGAGCTCACAACATGAGGGTAATCACAACACTTGTTAGTGTAGGACAAATGAAGAGACTCATAAACACTAATAAGAGATATGTACTCATGATCGTAAGGGATAAAGATGTCGAAACATCCGACGCTTTCCAAGGATGTGATCCTTCTCATAAGAAATAATTAATTGATATTTTTTCTAAGTATGATGATATTTTGCAGGAACGAGATGGATTACCTCCTAAGAGAGAAATCCAACATGAAATACATCTTCAACATGATTCTCCTCTTCCTAACGTGGGCATGTACAAGATGTCATTTGTAGAGATGACAGAGATCAAGAAGCAGGTACAAGGCTTATTGAATCAAGGGGTCATCAAGCCCAACTCATCTCCTTGTGGTTCTCCGATCATGATGGTGCCAAAGAAAGATGGCACATGGCAAATGTGTGTCAATTACCGGGGCTTAAATAAAATCACGGTGAAAAATCGATACCCTCTTCCTCGTATAGATGATTTACTTGTTCAGTTAAAGAGTGTTGTTTATTTCACTAAGTTGGATTTGCGCAATGGATACCATCAGATCAGGGTTGCAAAACATGATGCATGGAAAATTGCCTTTAAAACCAAACAAGGATTGTTTGAGTGGTTAGTTATGTCATTTGGGCTTTGTAATTCTTCGACAACTTTCATGTGTGTGATGAATGATGTATTCAGGCCTTTTCTAGATGATTTTGTGATTGTATATTTAGACAACATTCTTATATTTAGCGAGACTTGGGATGAACATGTGAGGCATGTAAAACAAGTATTGGATACTTTGAAAAGGGAAACGTTGTATGTAAAATTGTGCAAATGTGAATTTGGGAAGACTGTACTTGTGTACTTAGGCCATATTGTAGGAGGAGGACAATTAAAAATTGATCCTTCCAAGATTGATGTGATTGTAAATTTCCCTGAGCCCAAAAGTGTAACCGAGATACAAAGCTTCTTAGGTGCAGTCCAGTATTGGAGGAGGTTGATTTAAAAATTCTCCTTTATAGTAGCTCCTTTTCATTCCTTAACCAATGTGAAGAACACTTTTCAGTGGGGATGAAAGCAACAAAAAGCTTTCGACACTTTGAAGGAAAAGATCAGTACTGCACCAATATTAGCACTGCCGAATCTTCAAGAACCCTTCGAGATCGAGACAGATGCCAACAAATATGCCATGGGTGCAGTATTGATGCAATATCGTAAGCCTATCTGATACCACTTTAAAAATTTTAACCAATTTGTTGTTAACTATCCTACATATGATAAACAGTTGTATGCATTAGTTCAAAGCGTAAAGAAATGGAAGCACTACTTGTTAGGGAAGGAAACAATCATACATACAGATCATCAACCCTTATAGTATTTGTTAAGCCCTAATATTGGCTCATTACCCCTTAATTGGGGCATATTATA
>CBVK0101686623.1:0-13031 GCA_900067695.1 Picea abies | reverse complement strand
GACTCAAGCTATTTAACCTTTCCTACAAACCGTGCGATAACAGGTACCTTAGATCTGCACTAGATCTGTCTGTTGGTACCTCGGATCTGCTAGATCTGTCTGTTGGTACCTCATATCTACTAGATCTTCCTATTGGTACCTCATATCTGCACTAGATCTATCTGGCGGTGCCTTGAATCTGCTTGTTGGTACTTGAGATCTACTAAATTTGCCTGCTAGTACCTCAAATATGCACTAGATTTGTCTGTTAGTACCTCAGGTCTACTAGATCTGCTTGTTGGTACCTCATATCTACACTAGGCTAGTACCTTGGATCTGCTAGATCTACCTACTGGTACCTCAGATTTGCACTAGATTCGTCTATTGGTACCTCAGATCTACTAGATATGCCTGCTGGTACCTAGTAACTCAACCTCTTTCTTCACCTTCGAACAAAACTGTCTTCTTGAAGAATGAATGTGTCTTTACCCTCTACATTGACTTGCCTTTATACTTTAGCTAAAACCCTAATCTCTCAATGAGATCAACGATTGAGATTAGTCTAATTCACTAATGCATTAAAAATGCACTTTATTAGACTCAATAGCTAATTAAAAGACTTTCATTTTATAAATAAAGTGAATTACAAAATATATTTGACTTGGACAACTTCATGCACGTTTGACACAAAACCTGTGCAAAAGTTCCTATCTGAGCTACAAACATCAACACTCTCCTCTCTTTCCTTGGCCAAACTTTAAGATCACCTTGATAGTACTTGGATAGGATTCCTAGAGGACCATCCCCCCATCCACTCTTGAAGAAGCCTACCTAGCCCTAGCCAACGCTTGAGAGGCAATCCTCTTTGGTGCCCTCAACATTGTTTTATCTTAAACCAAGACTTCACCTAGGATTGTGTAGGAACCCCGTAGCCCTTTTTAGGCACTGGTCTATTCATCTCTTCAACCAAAAAAACAAAAAACCGTTCCCTTTATTCATTTTTTTAATTGTTATTTATTTTTCAATCTAGTGTTTGAAGGGTTTGATCTCATGTTAGATTGCTGGATCTAAGTTGGTTTTACTTGTTAAATCTCTTCTTACTTGGATCTCTTTCATGCTAGCTGATTTCTCATGGTATATCTTTTGAAGTAGGCATAAGCTAGGATATTCATCTTGTTTAAATTGCTTATCTTCAGATCTAATCATAAGCAACAAAGTAACTCTAATTTGCTTAATTCTCATCATCTCTATGGGGTTGCTTTAATTCATGCTTGGAAACATATTGATGAATGTTAGTCTTGATCTTAATTGCTTCATTTGCAAAGGATAAAGTGCCAACGTTGGATTGTTTTCATGGCCCATACACTCTAAACAAACAAATCAATGCCTTAAAGAGTGAAACGCTCCACTCATTAGGCAAACGACTTGCACCTTTGGCACATGTCATCATCTTTTGAAGGTTGACGCCTTGTTTCTAAAGTCATTTTTCAGATCTGAACTTGCTCTTGGTGAATTTGGTATATCTATGTGGCATTTCAATGGCATAAATACACTCTTAACACTCACCGAATGCATAAGATATCTTGTTGTCCTTTGGCACTTGTGACGAGGGGTTTATAGGACTGCATAACAATCCAAAATCTGTCTTGAATCTTGATACATCATATTCTAGCAACGTTTGAACTTTGAACATATATCACTTCTTAACTATACCCTTAACTAAATCAATGAATAACATTGAGGAACGACTTAGTGAATGATGCTAGCGTCTCATTGTTTGAGGGACTGTTTTGAGGGTTTCTTACTACTATTCTGCAGATTGTATGGTCTCTTGTAGATCTGAAATGATTCACACATTTGATACACATAAGACACTCAATTAAGCTTAACACTCTCACTGGTTGTGCATTCTTATACACAGTTTGTACAGTACATAATCTCTTGGATATTGCTGTCAATACTTGGGTTCATTCACTGTCTATCCTTCATATTGAGAAATGCACTAAAAACACATCTTGATGGCTGGTTTCTTATGGTGAGGATTGGTCCTAACATACACACATTTAAGCATCCAAAGGAACATTTCTCTGTTGGTTTATCCTTTTACACAATCCACACATACATGGTGCTCGCTTTCTTGGATAAATGTTGTTGGTACTTGTGATTTTATCACTGTTTGGATTGCATTAAGAACCTGCTTTCTCATGATAACAATCTGTCCTAATACATAGGGATAAATGTGCCTTGAATACTGATAATATTGTTCACTATTCTCATGGTTAAGACTATGCGTTAATGATCACTGTTGAATGGTATAATTATGCTATCCTCACTGCTCTCTAATGCACAGCAGTAATTGTTCTTTAAACACTGATATCTTCTAAAGTACCGTGGGTATATGTGAAAGATCATGGTTTCCTTGATATAATTTCATACTGTGGAATACCTTAAATATGTCAGATTGATTACCGTTTTCGTGGTTGATGTAATGTGTAAATTCATATGCTATTAAAGGTAATGAATTCATGATTGCTTGATGATATTTTGGATGCCCTAAGTGTGTGGTTGATTCATATCTATTTCTGCCATCCTCACTGTGTTCAACAGCAGTTATAAGTTTGATTATTCCATGGTTATTTCATCATTCCACTCAAGCAAATACATGTCATAAACCTTGCTGTCTTAAACAGAGTTAGAACCATTGGCACATAATCGTGGATGGTATCTTGATGATGACAAATAGACTTTCAATCTTTAATGTTAATGATATGATGAACGAATGATACACTTGCTATAATCTAATGCTCATATTTCATAGTGTAATTGGATGCATGTTTTAATACTTTGATGGCATGGTTTATTGATCAAGATTTGTTTTTCACTTTCCAAGCATAACCTTGAATAAGCACATTGATCTAAGTTAAATGCATTTGAAGCTTTTTCAATATTGATTATTTGATCTACCTATTTGCACACTTAAGCTTGCTTTATTCTTGAGAGTGGGTAGTGTCAAATTGATAAAGTCTTTGTCAAGCCAAGTTAGCATTTTCCTTCTCCACTCAACGACCTAGCTTAGCTTGACCCTTAGGAACACCCTCCTTAGGTTAGGAAACCCCTTCTCTTAGCCTTAAAGTGGGAGGGAAGGCCACCGAGGTTGAGGGGAGCTGTGTGGTCTCATCAAACCTAGTGTCTAATGTATCCTACATATTTCCATATTGCTTCTTGTTGCCTGTTAGTATTTGTAGCTCGGATAGGTATTTCCGCAAGGGTATCTACTTGTGGAAATCATCATTAAATGTATCCTATGTTTTTTCTAGAGGTTCACTTTATTAATTAATTAATAAAGTGAACGCCTTTTATTAAAGTGACTTTTAATTAATAGTGACTAAGTTGGGTCACTCAGTAATTTAATTAAAAGAAAGCCATTGATCTCACGGTTAAATCTTGACCATTGAAGTTAGCGATTTGGCTCAGGTCAATGTTATAAAAGACATGGACGGCAAAGGACAAAAACACACAGAGAGAGCATTGTTTCACAAGTCACGTGAGTAAGTGAGGAAAATCAAAGAAAATCAGAGATCTGATTTTCAGTCATTGGCGAGGAGAGAACAGGGCAGCAGCAGCTGCACACAAATCGAGGTTGCACACAGATCAAGGCAACACGTAAACCGAGACAGTACAGCAGATCTGTACAGAAGGCCAGTACAATCCGCATGGACAGCCTCAGTCATCAGCAAGCACACAGATTGAAGCGTTGTAATTTTCAGGTTTGCAGGGTGTTTGTAGTTTTCTTCCTCGGAGCCATTTTCCTTGTAAGGGAGCTCTTGTAAGTTCTGATGATATTTGAATGGTGAACTGATTTAGAAGAGCAGAAAATAATTGTGCACTATGTGATTGTTTTTCTAGTTTCCGCAGCAAGTAAGAGTTAATAATTCAAGTAAAGTAATCTAGATCTGATATGTTTGCTTAGTTTGTTTGTTTTAGAGTAATTAACATGGTATCAGAGCTCTTGCTCCGAGAGAAAAGCAGATCCAGTTTATTCAATGCAAATTATTTCAGCGCGCTTGAAGGACAAAGTTGAGGACAGTCATGTCAATCATCAGTGTGAAGGTTGAGGATCGACTAGAAGGG
Organism: Picea abies; assembly: GCA_900067695.1. Taxonomy (NCBI): domain Eukaryota; kingdom Viridiplantae; phylum Streptophyta; class Pinopsida; order Pinales; family Pinaceae; genus Picea; species Picea abies. Next base: position 8,921 of record CBVK0101686623.1, on the reverse strand, counting down.
GTTTCGAATTTTCTTCCTTGGAAGGCAACACTGATATTGCTCATGAAGGAGCAAGAATTGTGGGATGTAGTCACCAGTGGTATTCCAGCTCCAGTACCAGCACAAACTGCAGCACAGGGCGCTCAGCAGATGCAACCAGTGGTAGATCTGGTTGTACAGGAAGCGTTGGAGAATATAAAAGCACAGAGGGTGATACTTGAAGTTGTCAAGGATCATTTGATCCCACGTGTTAGAGAAGACCATTTCCAAGGAGATGTTTGATGCCCTAGTAACACTTTTCCAAAGTGATAACATGAGCCAGAAGATGATTCTCAAAGCCAAGCTCAAAGAATGCAGAATGACCCACTCCGACAATGTGACCAGCTACCTTATGAGGATCACACAGATCCATGACCAGCTTGCAGCTATTGGAGAGGTTGTATTGGATGCAAAGCTAGTAAATGTTGCTCTGAAGTTCACCAAGGCATGGGAACCGTTCATCATGGGCATCTATGCCCGGGAGCATTTTCCTAAGTGGGAGAGACTTTGGGATGACTACATTCAGGAGGAGACTCATAGAGAGTCCAGATCGAGCAAGCAAGGAGAAGGTGGAGAAGATGAAAACTTAGCCCTTGTCAACAAATCCAAGAAAGGCCGAAGCAAAGTTTTTATCAAGAAGGTTGACAATCAGGGAGAGGGGCAGCAGTCCGGGCAGAAGAGAGACATGATTAAGATCAAATGTTACATTTTCCATAAGAATGGCCATTTTGCCTCCCAGTGTCCATAGAGAAAGAAAGGCAAGTTGTAAAAGGTTGCAGTGACAGCAGAGACACGGTTGAACTAACTTGCATCAAAGTTCGAGGGTGATTTTTCACTCATGTCTTTCCTTTGGGCTTTCGGCACATAAATGTGCCATCAAGACCAATACCATATCTGTCAAAATCAAGCCCATCAGTCCATCATCCAAGGTTCCGAAGATGTGAGAGCATGTATTTGAGTGTGTCAAGCCACTAGGTGACTCAATGCTCTGCATCACACGTGCCATATCCTGCAATAAAGGCACAATATCCTGGGTGAAATCCTAGGGTGTCCTTCAAAATACCATGTCAGATGCATCCAAATCCTAGGGCGTCCTTCATTGTTGTAGCATACTTCATGTGTTTATGTTCATGAGCATTTATTTTTTGCTTACTAATTTGCAGCCTAAATTTGCAATGTGGGTTGGGAATTAAACTATGTGTCTTAGTGAGACTCGAAAACAGGTTGAGGTCTGAAATTTCTACACATTTGACTTGAGATCCTTGGAGGGCGTATTCATTGTCTGATTAGAAGAAGAAGTCTGCTTTATCCTGCATGGCTTTCTTTGAGGGATCCCTTTCTTCGGTAACTATTGCTTCGTGTGTTTCCTTCCTTTTCTTTAACTCGGGACAGTGGTTCTTGTAGTGACCATATTTTCGACAGTTGAAGCATTGTATTTTTGACATATCCTTTTCTTGATTTGGTTTCTTTCTTAAACCAAACTTCCTCTTATTCCTGAAATTATTGAATTTTACTGTGAAGGCTTGGTCATCATATTTATTTTGGGATTTTTCATTTTCACTAATCCTTGATTCTTCTTGTGCACAACAAGTCCAAAGTTCTTCAAATGTGGGATACTCCTTTCTTGTGTTCATGCTTGCGTCTAGCGCCCTCTATTTATACTACTCTATCTCACTTGACTAGGCCGACTTCTCTTTCTTGGAGGCTAATAACTCAATATTAAATATTCTCTTGAGCCGACTTGTCTTCTAGGGTTATTATCCAATGTTTTAGGGTTTCCCTTGCTTCACAGAATACTCTAGTCTTGTCAAAGGTGAGATGTGGAGGTTAATACCTCCCGCGGCTACCATAATATCAAGAAACACAAGGGAAGCACTCCACTCCAAAGTACATGTGTCATGCTCCAACATGATGTCGTACACAATACGGGCTCCAAGATAATGTAGCTACACAAGATAAGCCCATCCCTCTCCAACACAAGCCTACACAGACTCCATCGATCCTCCTACGCAATGTACTCCATTGGGTTAGCTTCCCCCTGCAAGAACATTGTCACAGCACAAGCATCCCAAGCCAAATCCAAGCCTCTAAACAGTAATCCAAGCTATCCCATGCTATTTAGGGCCTCATGCCCTCCTCTAGGATGCACAATGCTCCTCCTCCCAACTAGGGCATTCTCCAAGTAAGTGAACCTCTCCATGTGGCCATCATGAAGGACGTCCACCACTATTAAGAGGACTCCAACGCCCAAGGGAAAAATACAAAGCCAACAACTAAGTGAGCTCAAGCAATCATTGAGAAAGCTTTCTCCACTACGCAAAATCCATCATGGACCATCTCCCATGGGCCAATCCATCTCGAACCATCCAGGGGTTGAATACACCATGTACCCCAAATCTCATGAAGCACCCGAAACATTGTGTAAACACTTTCGAAGTAACCCAAAAAGATAACAAATTCCACAAACCAAGTTTCCTTAGATCAATGACAAAGGCATCCCTTGAAGCCATCAACAACTCTCGTACCAATTATTAAACCTGGTGAACAAATGGAGAAGAATCTACAACACAAAGATATTCCACATAAACATGTAATTCAAAATAATATAACAACGATCATAAAGAAGCACACACAGCAACAAAGAATTTTTTTCTTCCATTGGGGACAAATCATTGGTCGCTTTGTTGTTTTCTCTTTTTTTATAAAGAATGTACAAACATAGAAACATAATTGGCCCTAAAATCAGGAATACAATTGGGAAACAACTTTGCTTCTAAAACACAAGAATGCAATCTGGATATTTCTTTACATGTTCCATATACAAATGGAAACTGCTAGTTACATAGATTATGTCACTGGCAATATCCTAACAGGGTCAAATCCCCAAAGACATGTTCGGCACTTGTGCATCAGCTCACCTACATAAGAGGGCAGATTATTTTTGTTGGGGCCAAGTGCAAGTCTTGGACTACTTTTGGTGGAACAAATACCCCCAGGTCACAATTGCTTCGTCAAATAATGGTTGTCATGAGTTTGTGAAACATAGTCACTTCTTTGTAATAAATTCTCATACTATGAAAATATCCTTGCTTCCTTGTGTTGACTGAAAGCATCATAAATAATAATAATAATAAATCACTACACATACCAAGCCCAAGAAAGCCTAATATGTATTGAAGTTCCATAAAGGTAGGTTGATCAATAAGATGGGATAAGATAAGATAATTTTATTAATGTCCAATAAATGACCACAAAAGTAGGTCAATGGAATTGAAAGAGTGCATCTGTGTAGGTGCAAAGTGGGAGCATGAAAGCAACTCCCAAATAATGTTGAAAGTAAAAAAGATAAAGAGCTAAAATCTAAGTGTCTAGCTAAGAGAAGCTATAAATAAGGTAAAAGTACAAGAAAGACGCTAGAGAATGATGAGTCTCAATGATAAGCAAAAGAGAGCAAGTGAAGAACTACTAGAGCTAGAGTTGGTTGTTGAGGACAAGTGAGGGGACCTCAATATCGGCTCCTCATCGAAATCATCAACAACTATGAAAAGACCACACAAACCGGCTCCTCATCGAAGTCATCAACAATTGTGAAAAGACCACATGATATGCGCTCCTCATCAAAGTCATCAACAATTGTGAAAAGACCACATGATATGCGCTCCTCATCAAAGTCATCAACAATTGTGAAAAGGCCAATCCATTGGCGAGTGATCTTTTCAAAAGAGTGGCTAGGGCTAAGAGGCCTTAATTGCATGATCCTCGAGGGAGCATAAGAGCGAGGAATCCTAGCTCTCCTAACATCCAAGTTTGAGGGGAAGAAACTCTGAATGGAAGCTGGACTACTTAGAGGGCACAAAGGAGTAGTGCGTTGGACGAGGAAAGCACAACTCTAGGGCCATCTAGTATCGATATGTTTGTTGATCTAGCGGTGCACACCCTGGGTCCAAGAATGGCAGCTCCTCTAGAGACTTAAGGAGGTTGATCAACCTCCTAGGGAGGGGTGAGAGGAAACCCGCAGTTGCAACAATTTAGAATCTAAAGAGTTATGGATCTTTGGTTGACGCTTGTTACCCTAATAAGACGAGACAACCAAGAAATATGAGGTGATCCACTTGAAGGCCTTCGTCTGGGATGCGACACATAGACACTGAGGTTTGTCTCTTAATACTTCCCTCGTGAAGAGAGCAAGGCATCTCTAGTTGGGGTAGTGAAAAATGTGGAAAGGGAGCTCCCCAAGTCCCAAAATAAGCAATAGTATCTCCCTCTAATCTCATAGTAGATAAGGCATTAGAAAATGAGGTGTTCCTTCGTCTCTGGCATTAGAACTTTGTTCGATCACAACATGTGGTGATCTATCTCAATCAAAATCCTATGGGAACCCACTTGAAACTGACCAAGGGGTATCCTAGGGGCATGCATTCAATGTATGCGTGTGTATGGAGGTCAAACAATGACGGCATCTCATGCTCAGAATTGAAGGCCATCTTCGAGCCAAGGCCCTCTGGACGTGCAATTCCGATTGCTCGGTTCAATTCCTACTAAGATGGCAAGAAGTTACTTAATGCATCTAGGGAGTACCTAAAAGGAGGAAGACTGTCTAAAGAGATGGCCATAGACTAAAGTAACCAAGAGACCTCTAAGAAACAACATCAAGCACACCTTACAGGGCCATCTAAGACAATGTACTCTGAAGGAAAAAATGATAGATAGGGATATCGATCCCTCCCCAAGGCCAAGTCCCTGGAAATCCAAACTTTGTAAAGAAACGAGACTAGTAGGATAGATAGGGATATCAATCCCTCGCCAAGGTCAAGTCCCCAGAAATCCAAACTTTGTGAAGAAATGAGACTAGTAGGAAGATGGCCTCAAGGAAAAAAGGTTGGGCAATAGAAAAAAATTTAACAAATAAGGGAAAAAAAGGAATTAAGGATAGGTACAAGAAATAAGAAGTGGGCAGTGATTTCATCAAAAACGGAACACTTATTATATTGTATCTCAAGTAAAGAGATTAATGTCTTGCTTGAAAATTGGTAATTACTCTTGAAAAGATGTAGTTTTCAATTTACCATTATCTTGAGAATGAAGCATTGGAATGGTGGGCAAACAAGAAATGCCATACTCGATCTCTATCCTTCTCCCTCTCCTTCTACCACCATTTCCTAAATGCGGATCTAACTTTGATTTTCTCCTCTCCTAGAATTTGCTAAATTAAGCTACCTCTTTGTCACCCTCAACTCCACCTTCACCCTTTCCCTCTATCGTTGGCGCTACAATTATTTATGATGTCAAATGAAGATACTAATTGTTAATTTCCAGCAACCCAACACTGGTAAATTATTTCCCAGCAAATACCTTGTTGTAATAAACTTATTACTGCATATTTACTAAATAAGAAAACACGGTTGAGTTTTAACGATATAAATAAATAAATCAGTGGAAGCAATAACCAAGAAACCACAATTATGCACATATATTTTCTAGGTAAATACCCCTGGAAAAACCCCCAAAGGAAAACCAATATTGTGATGATTTTATTATGATAAAATTTGGTCTCCCGTCCTGGGAAAATGGCCCCTCTGAGAAAGGAATACAAAATAGAAAAATAGTTGATCACACCTCAAGATTCATCCTTCGATCTTGTTGGCCACTACTCCTTTGTTGCCCCTTGCTCCCTTCCTCGAACCCTGCCCCTGCACACTTAGATGAAAGTTCTTCTCCACCAAATTAATGAGATCTCACTGTCTCACTCTGTGTGTGTCTCCTCCTATCACCTTAGTTGCCTTTTATTTACCCTAAATCCAAAACCCTATATCTCCAAAGTGATCAATGGTTGAGATTAGATCTCACCAACACTTTAGATCAATGGCTAGAATTTAATTTAATTCACTAATGCCAAAAACGTAGGCATTTTATTAAATTAAACTCAATTGATCATAAAAAGACATTCACTTTAATAATTACTTTAATAAAGTGAATTTCTTAAGACTTGAGAGGTATTAAGGACAACTTCCACATGTTAGACACAAAAACAATGTGGAAGTACCTATCTGACGCTACAAACATCAACACTCTCTCTTAGCGAGGAAGGTACTTCATGAAGAGCCAACTAAAATTGGTTCTCCCTCCAACCCTGGCACAATGTCGCACACATCATCTTATACTAAGCCATCCTGGTGCTCCTGCTGAACTGTTGCCTCCTCAATGACATAACATATCACTACCCTAAAGTTTAGAAACTTCGTTGAAGGCCTACTCTCCCTTAATGTGCTCCTAGAAGCCTCAACTTGCTCTTGAGCATCAATTAATGTCATCTCATACCAACGGGGTTTCCTGACAGAACTCGAAGGGGTTAACTCCCTCTTCCCCTCTGAAGGTTGACTCCTCACACTAGAAGTCTGTGAACTCTGCTCACCCTTCGAAGCTTCATGCTCCTCATCCTCTATCACTGACATTGATCCATGATCAAAGATCCCCTTGGATCCACCTACAAGCTTGCCCTGCAACCTATATACCTTGCCCTCTCTGCCATCAAGAACTCAAGCTAAGTTTATGTCGGATCCCTTCAGCCGAATAGGAACCCAACCATCCTCGAAAGAGATGGCATATCCATTGTCCTCCATTGTCGGATCCCTTCAGCCGAATAGGAACCCAACCATCCTCGAAAGAGATGGCATATCCATTGTCCTCCATTGTCGAAACTAAAAGCAAATTCATTTTGAGCTCTGGAACATACAACACATCTAACATCTCCAGAGAACCTCCTAAATCCAGCTAGAACCTAACTGTCCCAACTCCCTCTACACCACACTTGGCATTGGTGCCAAGCTCCACATGCAGATTCGAGTCCATCTTTGACCAACTGGTGAACAACTCATGTGTCCCCGTCATGTAACGAGAAGCCCCACTATCCACAAACCAGGCACTACCGAAAACTGTTAGCTTTGGGAGTAGCTTGGACAAGTACTTTCGCATTGGCAGTGCTTGGCATGTGGAAGTGTTCGAGCGACACTCTCTAGACTGTTAAAGTGGATTTTATGTAATGACTTAAAGTGACTTTGAAAAAAGTTGAGTGACTTAAGTGATTTAAGTCATCTCAATGAGAGATTAAGTCGCAGTCGTTGATCTCAAGAGATCAAGATCAGATCTTGATCGTTGATCACTTTGCAGATAGGGTTTTAGTCATTAGGAGTATATAAAAGTAGTTCTAAGAAGAGTGAGAGGCACACAATGGGTGCATAGGAGCAAGAGGGAGTCTTGCTCATGTACTTGTGTCTGAGTGGGAAGGGATGAGGAAGTGTGCAAAGGGGCATCGAGGGAGATAGTAGCCAAGTGGGCTATGTTATCAGTTGCAGCATTGTAATCCTCTGATGGGCCATTATCCCAGGACGGGAGCCCAAAATTTTTAGCAATAAAATCAAACTCTGAACTAGTTTTCACACAAGCGTTTTTCCAGGGGTTGTTTACCCGAATATCTCATGTGCAATGTGTTATTGGTTTCTATTGTTTATGCTTCCGTTGAATTTTCGTTGATAATCTAGCTATGTTATTAATTCAATAAATGTGTTTTGCTCAGAATTAACTGTCGAGTGCTAGGTTCAGGAAATTCAATAGAAACTATGCCAGAAAGACGAGAGACTAACAAGAAATCCTTCTCAAACGTCTCAGCAAACTCCTTGACTTGAGTCTCTGCAGATGCTACTACCTGTTGAGACTTACCCTTCCCTTTCTTCCGTTTAGCACATTGTGAAGCATAGTGGCCACTGGCCACTCTTGTGGCTCGCAAAGCATTTCACTTTGCTCAAATCCTTCTTCTTTCCAACCTGTGGAGTTGACTCTCCACCTATATTCCTCTTGCTCCTCCTTGTCGGAATAGTAAGAGGCAGATTCTCATCATCACCAACCTGTTGGCCTGCTAGAGATTCCTCCTGAATCTCCTTCTGGATGAAATCATCCCATAGCCTGTCAAATTTGGGAAGTTTCTCCCGTGCCACGATGCCCTTGATGAATGGGGCCTATGGCTTAGAGAAACCATCCAAGGCCGTCATCACCAACTCTTCATCTGTCACAACTTCCCCAATAGCTACAAACTGATCACGTATCTGAGTGATCTTGGAAAGATAATTGATCACTCTATTTGATCTGGTCATCTTGGTGTCTCTGAGCTTTTCCCTCAACACCATCTTCCTGTTTGCATTACTACTTTGAAAAAGATTCGTCAGCGCTGCAAAGATCTCCCTGGATGACTTCTTCTCAGATAGGTGAGGAATCAAATGATCCTTCACCGCATCTAAGATGATCCTCCTGGCTTTCACGTCCTTCAACTCATGGGCGGCCAAGTCCTTTGGATCCATCGATGGGATCACGATTGGGTTATCAAAATTCCAGAACCCATTCTCCATGAGAATCAATGTGACCCTCGCCTTCCAAGGTAAAAAAAATTATGCACCCTCCAGCGTGTCCTCAAACCTCAAACCTGTTGCGGCCATCCCCAAATTAGAACTTTAACGGGAAATACAAATTGTTGAAAAATGTGCCTTGTCCTTCCGGCACGGTAAACTGAAGGATTTTGTGTTTAGTCCTTCAAGCATTGATCTGATCTCCTCTAGCTAGTTGCCCTAATCCATGCCCAAAACTCTGTTTCTCGTTGCCCGGACTCTACTGCCAAGACTCGCTCCCGCTTCCCAGACCTGTTGCCCATGCCCTCTACAGTCTGACCGAGGCCCATGTGGCATTTCCGTGTTTTCTGCGGTAGTATGCACTCTACCTAGCAACTGCTCCCTATGGCAAGCAGTTCGGCAACGGCCCCATAGCCTACGACTGGCCCGCAACCTGTGGCTAGCGACTGCCCCACGGCCTACAGTTGGTGGGTGCTGCTGCAATTGTCTCATGACCCTTCCCTTTGC
>CBVK0101686589.1:0-21420 GCA_900067695.1 Picea abies | reverse complement strand
TGCCGAGAAGCTCCACTGTCCACAAACCACACTTCAATGTCCTCGAACACAAGGCAACCACTGCTCACAGGACCAATCATGAGAGAAAACTCCTCATATTTCTCAGCAAAATCAGCAATCTTTGTTGATGCTGACACCTATGGTTCCTACTTCTTCTTCTTCTTGTTCAGACACTAACTAGCGTAGTGGTCAGTCTTGTGACATGAAAAGCATCTCACTTTGCTCATGTCCTTCTTCTTCTCATTGCTCTTTCCTACAAGAGCAATGTTCTTGTCGTCTGCACCATCCACTTCCTTCTCCTGAGACCCCTCCCGGATCTCCTCCTATGTAAAGTCATCCCACAATCTACTCCAGTCATGGAGCTTCTCTCTTACCACGACGCACTTAACGAAAACCTCCCACTCCTTGGTGAAGCCTTTGATGGCTAGCTCTGAGTCTGGAATAACTTCTCCGACAGCCGCCAACTCGTCCTTCACCTATGCAACCCGGATGAGGTAGGAGGCCACACTCTCTCCTTTGGTCATCCTAGTACTACAGAGCTTGTCTCGAAGAGCCATTTTCTGGTTCTCATTCTTTGCCTCATACAAACCCTTTAGTGCATCCCACATGTCCTTGGTTGTCTTCTTCGCGGCAAAATGTGGAATAAGGTGGTCTCTGACTCCGTCCAAAATGATTCTCTAAGCCTTGGCTTCCTTCACTTCTTGGACGTCCAGAGCTATGGGATCTGACGCATGTACTGGCACGACGGTGTTTGCAAACAACCACAACTTGTTCTCCTTGAGAACACTTGTGATTCTCACCTTCCACTGCAGGTAGTTGGAGATCCCCTCCAACCTATCTTCAAACCTGGTACCGGAAGTCATCTTTGTCCACCTAACAAAGAACCTTCTTTCCCCCTTCTTCCAAGCAAAAAGCCCCAGCAAATCACTTGTTGTCCCAAGTGCCAAACTGTCCACTAAACTTCAAAGCACCTACTCTGATACCATGTAGAAAATATATATATCTCAGAATAACACTTAGTCTAAATTAGATTTCAGCCTGCTATAAAGCTTCAACAGCAACACAATTGTCCTTTATGAACAGAAACAATAATAGATAAGTTCTTAAATAAAATAGTAGTGGAAATAACTCTTTAACAACAGACAGAAAACCTCATTTGGCACAAAAATTTGAACAATGCCACTTGAAGAATACTCAAGAAAAGAAAGACACATTTAAGGAGAATAGTTCTTTATTCAACTCTAGGGAAAAATCAGAGTTTTACAACAGCAATAGCATCAACATAAAATACACAAACTTATCTCTCACTTCAGCAAGTTATTCCTCTAGAAAATAGTGTCAGACTGTGTCTTGGGAAAATAGCCTTGATTGTATGGCATGTACAGCCCAGAACTACCAGCAAACTACCACAAACAATCTTAGAACTGCCTAGAAATGTGCGCCAAGAAAAACTGTACGGTACAGAATAGAATAACCTCAGCAAACTACATAGAAAATCGTGCCAATCTGTTGTTAACTAACAGCCTCGATTTCTGTGCCACTTTGTTGTACGGCCAACAAACATAGCTGTGTGTCCCCTTCTGTATCAGATGTACGAACTATACTTGATGCTGAACTAGCTCCTTGGATTGTGTGCCTATCCCTCTCCTAGGGATGCATGCCAAAACCCTTGTTGTAGCTCTTCCCTCCAAGCAAAGAACTTCTCTAGAAAGTCGTGCCTCTTCAACTTCCCTCTCACTCTCCTAAAAAGTGTGCCCCTCTCTCCCTCACGAGCTGCCTTTATCTAATTTGAAAGTGTAACTACCCTAACCCTTGGTCTTCCAATGAGATTGACAGTCAAGATTAGATCTTGCCCTCATGTGATCAACTGTTAGGACTTAATCATTCGTTGAGGTCACTTAAGTCACTAAAGTAACCCATAACATCATAAAGTCACTTTTACACTTAAAAATTAAAAGACCCAACTTTATATAAACACTTTATAAAGTTACTTTATAAAAACATATTATAAAGTCACTATGGAGAAAGTGTGCTCGGTCACTTCCGCATGCTAGGCACCGCCAATGCAGAAGTACCTCCGAGCTACGAATTCTAACATGAATTTCCTAGAGTTATAGAAAATCTAGTAAGTCACCAATGCAATTTTGAAAAATTGACTAATTTTCCGAACATTAAGAAAACATGTCAAAACTTTGCCAGCCCTGTCATGCAATCATTCATTAGACAGCTTATGGAGTCCTCTTTTCAATGTGACTCAAATCACTGCTAAACTCCCCTTGTAACATAAGTTACGGCTCCCAGAAAACCTCTCATTTTTCCCACTTGTTCAAGAATTTAATGTGAGCTGAAAATAAAAGCTTTACAAATAACTCAAAAATGCTTTCACATAGGTTGAATATAAGACGTTTGAACTCTAAGCTTCATAGCTTATCTTCCACATTACCATTTCCTCTTTGGTAAATTGTGCCAGCATCATCGATCTCTTTTTTAAATAAACCCCTTCCTTTTTTTAAAAAACCATGCCCTTTAATCTTAGAGGGCAGATTTAAAAATAATCTGAAATTTAATTTAATTTACATAACATTAAAAAGCTAAAAAAACTAAAAAAAAAAATTATCGACATTTTTTCTAGTCCAACGCATCATGACCTCTTCCTTTGATTCATTGAGATCTTCTCCCGGTATGTAATGAGCTTGAAATCTATTAGAAACCCATTTAAATTCTCGAGATGGTGAATCTAACAACACCAATATTATCAGCGATGGTGAATTATAGACATAGGAAAATATTTCTGAAGCTCAAAGATATTGCCACAAAAAGAGATTGCTACACATTTCGTCTCATCTCCATCAAATTTGCCAATATTTTGGACAGAAAGTCGTTGCCTTGCCCCTTCCAAACAAGTCTTGTTGTATCATATTAAGATCCATGCAAAACGACAGGTACAAAGTCGTCACACAGGCTGAGAAAAATGGATTTGGGAGAAGAGTGTATATGTCGTTGGCCGGGCGTAAAATTCAACCGCTATCAAAGAAGAATAGATTTAATAATTCGTTGGATAAATAAACCCAACCTTTGCAGTATGTTTCTCTCATGCTTACAACACCTTCACAGCTTTGCAAGATGAGATTTGTCACTGCTGACAATGAAATCAAATTCTACTAAAAAAACATTTTATATTTTTTAATGATAAAGCTAACAATGAGCTTTTCTTGCCCAAAGACCAATTACATCGGCTAGAAATAATTTTTGAAGTTTACATTGTTCTCTCATAATGGATTTGTTGGTCATTTTCAACATTGGCCGCTTTCTATCTTCACAATTGGGTGTCCACCATCATCTTCATGTCTTGTACCAGCTATGTCCACTTGCACGATCACAGGTCTACCATCATTCAAGCAATTGGAACATAAACGACATAAATTAAAGCATCTCAAACTCCGTGTAATGAGAGAAGCAACTTTAGGAGCATGAATGACCTCCCTATGTCTTCTTATCTTCTTCTTCATGAAGATATTCCCACTATGAGATTTTAAACTAGATCCCCTTTGTATAAGGATGATTATGTAAAAAGCCCGAAGGATTGGCTCAATTGGTAGATGCTCTTGTGCGAAAGTTCATGGAGGTCTCGATATCAAATCCCATCGAGTCCCTTGGGGTTACCAGTCGATATTTTGACCGGTGGTTACTACCATCCACCATCCGAAAATCGGGGAAGAGGGGGGAATTCCATGGGGTGGTGAGCAAGGTACCAATGTCCTCACTTGAAACACTTAATATGCAGGCAAGTGAGTAACTATTTCTCCAGAGAAAAAAAATGATGATTATGTAACTCAATGATATGTGCCCTTAGGTCCCCTTGAAGGCATGTCAGCAGTCTAAGCCTAAGCCGCTCATGCAACACAGGGATTGTCGTACTACCGCCTGGGGGCACGACAATCCACAAGCATTTAAGGACAAGGCTCCCTATCCTATCATGAGCTGGGATATTAACAACCCCAATAAGCCGAAGCGTGGGAGAATTTTCGAGCTTGAGAACGTGGGTACTCCAAATGCAATGGGAAATTACTATACCAGGTATAATAGGAAAGACACTCTAATCGAAGGATAATGGTTTCATTTGTGCTTCGTTTCATTCTAGCGACGCCCTCTGCCAACGCTCTAAGGCTTGTATCTTGCAGTCTACCTTACGTTTGCAAAGGTGTTGTGGGCATTTTCGTGGGTTTTATGCCGCGAGTTCGACAAAGAGGTCAGCTGCGGCGAAGTGGTAATTCTAGAAACCGCATGGCTAGCCAAGATCGCGGGGTCTCGTCTGTTGAGTGCAGTGACTTGTCCATGCCAGAGGCAGCTGAGATATGGGGATGTCAAGTTGAGTTGGTGGATGTGGACTTTGAAGACACGACTGCTGGTGGCCAGCCATGCCCAACTCCTTTGGGCTCTTCTCGTGTTCGAAGTCCCCCTCTGGTCAATTCTGCGAACCCCTGAGGAGCCTTCCATCAACCCGATTTCGTGCCCACTGACTCTAAATAATTTCATGCTCCAAGCATCACCAGTTCCATCGAGAGGCTTCTGGAATTGGTCTTTGAAACACAGTGAGGTGGCGGATATAAAGCACAGCATTGAGCAATTGAAAAGGCATGTCTTGTGGCTCATGGATCTGCATGCAAGCTCGGATCTTCAGCTTCCATCTCCTGAGATGTCTGCACAGGACGTCGTCTTGCTTCGCATGCCTATTCCACTGCCAATGGGCAGCCGACCACCACCACAGCATGATCGAGTTCTTCCTCCAGTTTAAAAGCAGTCCTAGTTCTTGGTGCAATTTAGATTTCCTTTCAATTGTTTCGGTTCTCAGTAGATTAGTTTATCCAGTGATCAATTTAAATTTTGTAGACCAAACTTAAACATCTGTGGTTGTCTTATTTTTTTACTCTTCATGGAAGTTTGAACATATGTTGGTTTCCTTCCATGGCAACCCAGTCGTCGGCAAACCTTAAGTTAGTATGTTAATTTTTATAGCAGATAATACAACTTTTCTAACTTACAAAAAAAAATGATATGTGCCCTTACGCAAACATATCAATGAACACAATATTCCATGAGTGATGATCAATATAATGGGAGATAACCCATTTATATAGTGCAATACGGGAAGGGTTGTGACTAGTCAATCACACCCAAATCATATGGTAATAATAATAATAATATAATATTTTATTTTATTATTATTAATAAGACCTATGTCTTAGCATACTAACATCACCCACTAATATTGACTTACGGCGTAAGTAAGAGACATTATGATAATCCCTCCTTAAAGATAAATTCATAACATGCAAGCAAGGAGAATGGCCAGACATATTATACCACATGGGGAGACAATTCACATACTATCCAATATCAAAAATAATTTTACTAAAGTAGCAACCTACAATTTGTCATCCAGGGTATTAGTTGGGACCATTTTGACCTTTGTCCACTGAGGTGACAATTTTATCTTATTTTCAAGGAGGTTAGTAGGCTTTGAGTTGTCAATGAAGCTGAGCATACTATTCATCCCACGACATCCATGCTTAGACGTTTCTAGCAATGTCAACTTCTCACTATTCCGAAGACTGTAGGTCAACTTGGGCATCGCTTCTTAGTATATCAATCCAGGTTTGGACCATTGCGTTTAAACTGAAGGCAAAGTTACTCAAATCCTACAAAGGAGCCACAACACTACTTGTGTCCATCGTTTAGCATGAATGGTGGATAGACAAGATATGGGCATTTACTCCAATTACAAAGGATAAACATGTACATGCTAGGTTGTGGAAACAAATGCACAGAGTAGGTGTGAAGTTAAAGTGCAAAATTTGGCATGATCTTCGCATATTTGCAGCAATAATTTCTCTAGACAAGTTCCTTAGACCTCAACCCTCCTTTAGTATGTCCTTTATAGGAATTTTTTTTATGGGATAGATATGTAGTAGGGCTTCATTTGATCACAAGCGACATTAAACAAAGGATACAACGAGTGCATCGTGGTTGTGAACTACACAAGTTGTATACTCACGACTTAGAATCAAAATAGGGTAAGCATGTTGCATTGAAAGGGATGCTACATGCAAGAAAAATCTTGCTATTGGAAGATTAATATCATCTCACCTTCACATTGAACATATCATAAATGCCACCCATCTTAGCTCTCTTACGCAATGTCATTGGAATTTTTTTATGGTTTTGAAGGCACATGCTCATCACCGCAAGATTCATCATCAAATGCCATTGTTTCCTCTTCAGAGTCATCATAGGGTGTGATATTTTTTTCTTGGGTACCAAACTTTCACCCCTTTCTTGCTGCCTTTGTGCTTCAAGGAATTTATCAATTGGCCCAGTACAAAACTCAACACCATTTCTTCGAATTTTCATAAATGGGTTCCAATCCTTGTATAGGTGCCTTGCCAATGTGCACAACAAATATTGCATTTGCTTTTTGATGTTCCCCCTGCACCCCTAAGCCCCTTTGTCCTCTCAATATATTTCCACAATGGATAGAAAGGATTCGATCAAGCCATGGTGGTGAAATTTGAGTGAAGAATTCAAGAAGAAGAATAGAAATCTTAAAGTGAAAATTGAAGGTAAGAGAATATTGAAAATGCTGAGAAAATACCCTTGCAACTGAAAATTTTAACACTATATGCAATTGTGCACTTAACCTCTTAAATTTCTACTACTGTCCACAAATTCCTTGCAAGAAAGGAATTCCTGCACCCCTAAGCCCCTTTGTCCTCTCAACATATTTCCACAATGGATAGAAAGGATTCGATTAAGCCATGGTGGAGAAATTTGAGTGAAGAATTCAAGAAGAAGAATAGAAATCTGAAAGTGAAATTTGAAGGTAAGAGAATGTTGAAAATGTTGAGAAAATACCGTTGCAGCTGAAAATTTTAACACTATATGCAATTGTGCACTTAACCTCTTCAATTTCTACTACTGTCCACGAATTCCTTGCAAGAAATAAAGCACCAAAATCCTTAATCTTATTCTTTTTGTTTGTTGGACCATTGGTCTCTTCAAACTATGAATGAAAATTTGAAAACAAGTTACATTTTAGGGTTTTTTAGTTCATAAAAGGGTCAAAAAAGTGGTAGATCAGGGTTTCCAAGCTTGGGCCACCTTTTTGCTTTTTTGTGCTTTTTTTCAAAAAAGTCTATTTTTACTTGGAAAATCCACACCAACGTACCCAATTTCAAGGGTACATGTACCCAAATCAAGGTGTCTCTCCTTAAACGCGTTGGGTCATACTCAAATGTACTTGAGTGGCAATGGTACGCAAGGGTATGTACTCGTATGTGTATTGAGTACAAGGTAAACATACCCATCCTCGTTTGCATATCTTGGGACATACCCCTGCTATATACGTTTTATCTCAAAAGTTTATCTTCTAAATTATTTTAGGATAAATTTTATTTTATGGATAATCTTTTAATTATGTAAAATTTTCGGTGCATACTTAAGCATAATACATACATATGTAGAGAATAATAAATGTCTTTATATATCAACATTGCAACAAATATATCCATGAGAGCCCAAGATAGATAGGCTACCCAACATACAAGTGCATTATCCCATCTTTGCATAATATCTCATTGTTATATTTATAACACCCATAAATGGTTGATAGTTTAACCACCTAACCTCTAACCTTAGTATTTAACACTACATCAATCACATTCTACTAAAGTTAAATAAAGTTCACCTAATATATGCAAGACCCTAACCCTAGGTGACTTGAATATAGTGCCCAACATGCATGAATGCATGTGCCTCAATCCTCAAGTCAACCACGCCTTGTAGGGAGAGTCAAAAACACAAAGCAGTGCTTTATCTCCTATGGATTAGCACTTTTCCTTAAACTAGAAATCACATTTTAGAACAACACTTTAACTAAAGATAAAAATAACACTTTCTCTTTATGGATGGCACATGCATGCATGTGCCCTTGCTAATGGAAGTCTACAAAATAGTGTTACACCTCCCATTTTCTCTATTGTTGTGCCCTCGTCTAAAAACCATCATGCTACACAAAAATCAATGTTGTGTGGATCTACTAAGTGCACGATGCCATTGTGAAGGAGAAGCATGACTGAGCAACTAGTAAAACTAACAATATCTACACGTGCTCCAACATGGATACAACAAAGCAACTAATTCTCTAAACAATCATTCTTCTTTTGAAGTATGTTATGGCTTTCAACCTCTTACAGCATGTGAGGTTCCAATTGCTTCATCTGCCCCATCCACACCTCATTGGAAAAAGGAGTAGGAAGAAGCTTCCAATTTTGTAGAGAACATAACCAAAGTCCACCCCAAAGTCAAGGATATTCTATTATAAATACAACACATATATAAAGCATTGCATAGCCCAAGGTATTATCTCAACGAGTTGTCACCAATGTTGTTGGGAATTTGGCTAGTTTTGTGCCAACAAGTGCTTGGTTCGAATCCCCCTAAGCAAGACGCAGTAGTCTACACCAACAGATTTACTAGGGATGCCATCCACAAATGTGAGGAAGCATCCCCCTGAGTTTTCTCACAAGATTTTCCTTGGAAAAAAATATAAAGCGATGCATGAGAAACATTGGGTTCTATCACTTCCAAGTTGGTGACAAAGTATGTTCGCATTTGGACAAGGAGTGATTCAAGCAATAATGTGATCACAAGCTAGAGTCCATTCAATATGGTTCTTATGCCATCACTCAAAATATTGGACCTAATGTTGTTCACTTGGATCTTCCAACTCGTTGGGAATACAAGACATGGTAAATGTCAATCAACTTAAGTTATATACACCACCATTACTAGAAGACAATATACAAGTTCCCCATCCCCAAGACATCATACCAAAGGCTCAACTTTCGCTTAAGGAAGATAGATTGCTAGATGTCAAGACTAAGACTACCAAAACAAAGCAAACAACTACCAATTTGGCTAGTTGTATAAGCACCTAACCCTCATAAGCCAAGTGGTTCTCCCAATCCACCTTTCAGCGAAGTTTCCTAAATCGCACCAAGAATTGGGGACAATTTCCCTTAAGCAGGGGAAGATGGTATGACATAGATATTAAGTTATTGGCATATTGCTCTGGGTGCATGGGCCATTGTTTTAGTCCTCGTGTATTTTTGGCCTTCTCATGTGATCTATGTCATATAACGAAACGTAGACAAGATTTATATCTAAATCTTATCTTCTAGAGTATTTTCATCCTCTATATAATCTTATCCTTAATGTCTAATTAGGGCACCACTGTGTACTATGTGTACTCATGTGTAATACCAAAGAGTCTACAATGCATGTGCAATTTTGAATTAAGCATCCTTGCACTCTTGCTCTCTCACATCTCTCTTTTTTCTTTATTTTTGTTGTGAACTAGTATCGGCACTGCTACCTTTCAGAAGCTCTATTAAGATTTTAAAAGAACAAATTTGACTAAAAGGGCCATTTTGCACACCTTGATAAATTAAAATGAATGAAGATAGAATTGTTTTCATTTGTGTGGGAATATGTTAGTGATTTCTCTTCAAGTTAAAGTCCAATAACTTTGACCAAAAATCAAAAGATTGGCAATTCTTCAATCAAGTCCAAATCCTCTTTACACAATATGATTTTGCTTTATTGTAATAAGGGTCGTCGGACATAGGTTGTTACATCAAATTATTTAAAATAAAACAATTTTAATAAGATATATTTAATTGGGTTGGTGCTAAGGTCAATAAAATAGATTTAAAAAAAAACAATGAAAACTTAATGATGTTGTCGATGGAGATGACCGCCAATATCTTATCACTTTCAAGTGATCTTGCACATGATGGCAAAGATAACAAGGGGTAAAGAATTGATAATGGCAGTGGATGGGCCACATGGACTCAACATGAGAGGATGTTGGATGTTGGTATTTCCAAGGTCAAAGCTAGGAAACGAGTAATTATGGCCAATCAAAGCCTTATGTGCATATGCATTTTGATCTTTCTAAATTGGGAAGAAGGCTAGTCGGTAGTGGGGGGTTCATGGTAGGCTCACTAGAAGAAGAAGGCTAGTCGGTAGTGGGGGGTTCATGGTAGGCTCACTAGAAAGCAAAAATCCATTTTCATGGAAGGCTTCATTGTATTCAAGTGTTTGACTATATCTATAGTAGTTATCTTTTAACAAGGATTTTATAGCCACCATGGTATCCCAAAGTGTGTATGTGACATCTAGGCTTTGGGTCTTTGGAAAAGGGGAAGGGCAAATAGATCATGAAGAGAAGGGGTTGGAAGACCCATGTGCAAAGGTACACGCCGTCGTCGAAGGAGGTGGATAGAAAATGCACGGACGACTTTCTAAGACAACATCCATTGCCTAGAAGAAGCATAGTTGAACATTGGGCATAGACAAGGGAAAAGACCAGAACCTTTGAAGAAATTGACTCCAAGTCAATAGAAGAGGAGTGTCAAGATATTTTCTACAGGATCCTACCCACACCGAAGGCAAAAGAGGCATCTAGAAGGCCACCCACGAAACATACTAACACATCAAGATCTCATGGCCAGTTTTGGTTTTATGTTCAGTGCTTTAAGGGACTCCTGCAACATCACTAAT
Source organism: Picea abies (assembly GCA_900067695.1). Lineage (NCBI taxonomy): Eukaryota > Viridiplantae > Streptophyta > Pinopsida > Pinales > Pinaceae > Picea > Picea abies. Next base: position 10,797 of record CBVK0101686589.1, on the reverse strand, counting down.
CCAAGGTAGCCAAAGTGTGTGCATGCAACGAATGCATTGGTGCATGTGCACTTGGTGAATGCATCCATTGTTGAACATTCACATCAAACATTCATCAAAACAAGAGATACAGAAATAAATTTTGTATTATCGATAAGTCATCTAATACAATAACATTGATTCTCTTTTATTTGGTTCATAAATAGTTGGACTAACTATATGTCCTCACTTACTTTTATAAATGACACCAATTAAACTTAGTGTCTAACATAATGATTTTTTGTTAAAGTCTTACTTTTGCTAATGACACCAATTAAACTTAATGTCTAACATAATGAATTTTTATTAAAGTCGCTTATATAACGTGACTTTATTGCAATATCCTTGCATTGAGTTATATTGGATCTTTATACTCCAACACCCCTCTTAATGCTACAATACTATTAAAACTTCACTGACAAAAACATAAAAGAAAACTTATTTTCAAGCAACTTCTCTCCTCTACAACTACAATTCTAGAATACTACAAGTACTCCATCAAGCGGCCTACAACTTCTTCTCAAGCAACTTCTCTCCTCCACAACCACAATTTTGGAATCCTGCAAGTACTCCATCAAGCTACCTCATCACCCTCATGAGAGCAGAATTTCCCATTAATTTTCAGACCATGGTAAGCAGATTTTGCATTTAGAAAGAATGACCTAAATCCTAGTAGCTGAAAACTTGAAAGCTTCTATCAAAACAATAGAGCTTAGTACGCTAACTTATAGACATGTATTGCTGAAAAATTCAATCAATAAATACACAAATCCGAACTCTCAATCGTATATATCTTCTATTGAATAGAAAAAGAAGAAAATACATTGCAATAGCTCAAAACCAAAAACTCACTAACCAACACATTGGTGCGCCCTACATCTCCTTTATAGAAAAGATAAAAGAGGGAAGCTACAACATATCTGGACACATGCAAACACTAATCCTAATCTGAACATCTAGTGCGCCCTAGCTGCATGGATAAGAGTGCCTAGAGAAGTGTGCCTCCTTCTGGAGATAACTGCATCAAGCAAACTACTATTGCTTCCTAGAGATCTGCACCCTCATCCCAAAATAGACCACTCCCATGCAAATGCCCTAGGAAACCTTGGAATCTACACCCTGTTGAAAAGACTTGACCATGCATGCAATCTAAAACAGAACTAAACTGAAGACTAACAAAAGAAAAAGTGGAATTGTTAAATCAAGAACAGCAGTAAACTGGATTTAACCGAAGGTGGCAAAACTAGAAATATACTAAGATTGGCACATGCATGTTTAAGGCCTGCATGTGCCCTCTACTCTCCTACATAACTATTCCTCCACACTGAAAACTAGTGTTGTCCCCTCTCTCTACTAGGACTGCTACACATAATATGAGATGGACCTTACTAAAGTGTGTCACTATTGTATGGATCTGCATTATTACTGCGCCAAGCTAGAGCAGAATAGACCTGCAATAAGTGCACCCTAGTGGAGAAGATTGTTTGAGCTTAACAAGATCAGAAAACTAACATTCCCTCTTAGGGAGGAAAGTGTTCTTCACCAAACCCAGTGTCTCCCTAAACATCTCAAGCTTCCCCTTTGCCAGGGGCTTAGTCAAGATATCTGCAAATTGTTGACATGTCTGAACATACTTTAGAGCCACTACTCCCTTCCAAACCCTCTCCCAGAGAAAGTGGTACATAATGTCAATGTGCTTGGAGCGGTGATGGAATACCAGATTCTCAAAGAGTGTGATACAGCTCTAATTGTCACAGTAGACCATAGTAGGCTTGAACATCTCAATTGTTAACTCTGTTATCAACTTGCAAAGCCAAATGGCTTCACAACTAGCAATGTTGACTGCCATGTACTCTGCCTCTAAACTCAATGCCACTAATGCCTGCTTCCTATCGAACCAAGATATCACTCCTAAACCCAAATGGAAGCAACAACCTGGAGAACTCTTCTTGTCATTGGCACCCCTTGCCTAGTCAAAATCAACAAACTTGTTACCCTCTAAAGGTGCAAGGGTCATCTCGCATTTTCAGAAGCTTTCCTCTCATCAAACACAGCGAAAGACCCTTTGAGTTCAATGGCAATTGCAAGTTGCAAGAGACACTTAGGTTTTTCATAAGCACATCTCACCATGAGGTTCCATTTGGGCACAATTGGCACATATTTGAGGCAAGGTTACATGGATTACATTACCTTTTGTCTAAGTTACCAAGATTCGGATATGTATATAGATAGAGATACACCAGATTTTTGAAAAGCTAAGATCCATACACAGCGGGGAAACGACAAGTACAAACAATATAAATATATTTTTATAATTTTTAAAAATAAAACTTATATAAAAATTAAAATATATATAAAATTTTAAATATGTTTATATGAAATAATTCATATATAATACTTATAAGTTATAACTAATAATTAATCTAATATATTAATTAACTTATATAAGATAAATTATAAAGTTATAATTTATAACCTTGTATAAGTTGAATTATAAAGTTGTAATATATAAACTTATATAAGTTAAATTATAAAGTTATAATATATAAACTTCAGTCAAGTCCCACTAGCGTGATTGGTTTGGAAGGGTTTCGTTTGTAGGGCGACCCATGTTCGTAACCTGCTGTAGTCGAGAGGAGACACCTAAAAAATCCAACCAGCTAAGGGTTGGTGTGGCCCAGGCCAGGTGCAATCTTGTTAGCACATTTTTTGACTCCTAAATCAAATCTGAAATGAAGTAAAATCAGTGGTAAAAAAGTGGCTAATTATAGGAGAAAATGCCCAGATGTCACCGGCAAGTCTCCTCTCCGTTTGGGCTAGTGCAGCCAACTTTGGGGGTGTATCCCTAATTTCCTTCATGTTGTTCTAAACCTCGAAAATCTGCAAATATAACCAGAAAACAGCAGCAAGAAAAAGTGCCTTTGGCTAGCGGTTAAGCTACCAAAGGGTTAAGTAACACGACTTGAAATTTGCTTGGACGAAAAACCCTAGAGCGTTAGTTTTTTAATGAATGGAAAGAAATGGAAAGACGCACTTTACAAGGCTGAAACACCACAATAATAGGCTAGAACTTCTAACAATGCATAAAAAATCGATCACAATACCAACAAGATCCGACAGCTTGATAGCAGCGCACCAAAACTTTATTCTTGCTCTTGCCAAAGGGCTGATTGCACCACTAAACACAAGTACAAAAACCATTAGAGTATTGTTCCTACAAAGACTAGAAACTATAAAGAAGAAAGACTAATGGAAGAGAAAGAGAGAGAAACTACTGCTACTGAAGAAAGTCAACCCTGAACAACAAAGAAGAGTCTTCATTATATAGAAGAATGAGGGCGCATATCCCAGTAATAGCTCATCCTGAGGTCATGTGCATGAGAAGAGTAAGTGAGGTAAAGTGACCCTGAGCTCAATGTGTAACTGTTGTGATGACGGTGTAGACACATGTGGAGATCTTGAGTTAACTGAAGACTTGAGGAAGAGGAGGAAGAATGCACTTAAGTGATGCGCATGGGTAAGGGATTACGTGAGGAGAAAGGGAGATACACGCTAAAGAAAGAGTTAAAGAGGAAGATGATAGGAGTGACACATACGAGAAGAGGGAGTTGGGTAAATAGGGATAATGTGCTAAGAATGAAGTGATACATGCACAAAAGGGAGGGGTAGTGGGAGTGTGGTGCATGAATAATAATATAAGGCGCATGGTACGATGGAAGCATGTGCACATGTGGAAAAACAAGTAATGTGAGAGAGGAGGACATGTGAAGGGGTGCGCACGAGATAAATAAAAGGGAGTATAAGTGGAAGGGAGAGACAAGGCATGTTAATCATGGAGACAAACTAATCCAGGTGGATATCAGTGGCCACCCACCTATTCCACTATCTCAAAACAAAGTTTTCCACCTTGGTAGTTTTTCTACGGTTTTTTGGGTCCTAAACTTCCAGAGCCATTTTGAGGCCCTAAAAGACATTTTTTTGACGCGGCAGCACCTAGCGTTTAACTAAAGGCACATGCTAGACTGAACAAAATCTGTACTTCTAGGCTAGACCTTTACGATGATATACCAAGGGCCCAAACAGAGATCGTATGCAAAAGTTACGCCCTCGAGAAATTGACATATCAACTACCCCCATAGGGGCCCACAAACCTTTTGGCATTTCATCTTCTGGGGTTAGGGTTTTGGATGTTTAGGGTTTTCTCATTTCATCTTCTGGGGTTAGGGTTTTGGATGTTTAGGGTTTTCTCATTAATCCTTTATGTTAAAAAGACCTTTAGAGCCTCATTGTCAAGACATATTCTTGCGAATGCACATAGCCATCACATCTCTTCTTAGAGATATGCTACCACCATTCTAGCGAGTTCAGTTCGCTCTGCATTTTACAGTTCCTGTACATTTAGTTCATTAATAGAAATTGTGCATTATTGTATCTCTGTGTTTCTTGCAATATCTTTGTGTATCTCTTTGTTATATCTCTGCCTTCATTCCATTCTCAAATATAATCCGGATCAAAGGTATCAAAGCAGTCTACTCTTTATCTGTTTCTTTGTGCATGTCCCCAACGAGGTCAGGGTATAAGGAGTTGGGACTCGAACTACTTAACCCTCTGAAAGACCATCCTCACTGACCCCAACAGCCTCCCATGGCGGAAGAAAAGAGAGACAAGGGAGCAAGAGATCCTATTCAACTGTTGCTCGAGAAAGCCCTCACACGACAGAGGGACGAGATGATGGAGAATTTTTCCCAAATCCTTCTCCTCTCCTTAATTTAGGGCTTCTATGGTTTTCTTGTTACAACAACTTTACCCTTTCATTAAGGAATTATAATCAACTAGGGGCTTCTTGACCACTTCTTCGGGGCTTACAAATTCACAAAGCCATATCTCCCTAACCGTGAGGAAATATGTGGTGTAACACATCATAAAAAATGACATGATGAGTACTATCCATCTATGAATGTCTTTCCTACATTTAATCTGTCTGTCATGTCTATATTCCTCATTCAACTTTGGGTACCAAAACTACATCGTTGGGGCTTCTTCAAGGGTTGACATCAATGGCAATCAACTATCAATAACATAGGTTTTGATTTAAATTACAATGGTTTAAATGTAAAACACTCATTATAAATATCTCTATACTCCACCATTAGATGATTTTGGAGATGGGAAATAAATGGTTCCCATTTAGGAGTTGTTTCTATTAAGTTGAGAGTTGCTAAATTGATTTTATAAGATCTATTGGAGGACTTATATCTCTTCCATGACCACTCACTCACCCACAATCCATGTTTCCTTACAAGTTGACATTTTCTCTTTACCTACAATTTGTATCTCTCCTTTGAACCGTGATTTTACTTTTCTATCTAGTGATTCATCTAGTTCTTTGTCCGTATGACCATTTATTGGAAATACGAGGACATCTGCTAAATTTAATGGTCAATTCTCATATTTCTTGGGTCAATTTACCTCTACTAGGTCAAATTTATAACTCTCTGGTTTTTTGTTTGACATTTGCTGCTTTGCACAGGTTGTACGCAACCATATAGACCATACACAACTTTATTGGGTGAAACAATTTCTACTTCGAAGACTTCCCCTATAGTCTGGTTGATTTAATCCAATTGTACACCAACCTCAATATGATCGATGAGAATTGTATGTCAAATGGGAAAGGAACCCATATTATTCATTGGAGAAACTTGAAGCCAAATATTTGTTTTAAATGCTTTAGGTTGTGCTTACCTTAAAATTTTGATTCACCAATGACAATTGATTATAATCAGGATTTCTCATAAATGGATGCAACCAAAAATTACTTTGTGGAAAAATGGGATTTCATGACAATTCCCCTAATCTCTTAAAAAAAGTTTAAGGTGCACACATATGAATCACTTTTTTAACTAGCTCAACATTTCAAGTATGGGTTTGTGGCTTGAACCTCCATTCGTAGGAAACTTGTATAGGGTCATGGAAACATATACTTTCAACCAAGATTCTTACTTCAAAGCATCTTCAAGGAAAAGGGAAATAGATACATTGATTGGTCTTGAAATTTGGATCATTTTTTAGTGCTTTCTCACTACTACTCACAATAACCCTATTAAGCGTGTTATGTTGAACAATCTTGAGTTTCATTGTTTCAATAAATGATCATGCTTGGACACTAGATTATTATGCTTTCATGGTTCTTATTATTGAATGGTGGTTTGAGCACAATGACAGGTTGATTAGTGAGTCGTTGCAGGAACCCATTGAATTTATTGTGCTTGTCGTCAAGAGACTCTATAGGTTACACATAGAAGGAGTCAACCAATCATTTGAAACATTAGTTGGCATGTTGAAAACCTTACATGCCATTTAAGAATGAGGTGATTGTAGAGATGCATTTACAGGGTAGAGGACAAAGGCCTAGTACCTTCCAGAAGATTGAGATAAGGAATTTAATCTGCAAAGAATCTGTGTTGGTGAAGCAAGTGGGCTATAAGTCCCTTATTTATGGATCACCTAAGCATGATTTGACAATAAATATTGAAAAACCATTTTTTTAAGATAGTATGATCCAGGTGGACATTAGTGGCCACCCACCTATTCCACTAGATCACAACACAATTTTCCATCTTTGCAATTTTCTATAGTTTGTTTGGGTCCTAAACTTCTAGGGACATTTTGAGGCCCTATATGATGTTTTTTGAAAATTCACGGGGACATGGGTTTCCAAAGGACCAAAATTTGTAATCCTTGAATAATTCTTTCAAATGAGATATTGTGCACCCGAAATGAAGATTGTATGAAAATGTAATGCCCCTAGGAAGTTGATGTATCAACTAACCATATCGGGGCCCACAAACCTTTTGGAATTTCATCTTCTGGGGTTAGAGTTTTGGATTTTAGGTTTTTCTCATTGATGATTTATGTTAAAAGGCCCTTTAGGAGTCATTATAATCATCTTCTTGAGAATTCACATAGCCACCACATCTCTTCTCAGAAATAAGCTTCCACCATTCTAATGAGTTCATTTCACTCTTTATTTTACAGTTCATGCGTATTTCATTTCATTAATAGAAATAAAGTATTACTATATATCTCTGTTTCCATCATATTTCTATTTTTTATCTTGTTCCCTTGTAAATTTTGATCAGTGGTATCAGAGCAGTATGCTTTTATTTTTTTCTCTGTGCATGTCCCCAACAGGGTTAGGGTATAAGGAGTTGGGAATAAAACTACTTGACACTCTAAAAGACTGTCCTCTATGACCCTGAAGGCCTCCCATGGTGGAATAAAAGAGAGATGAGGCAACATGATATCCTATTCAGGTATTGCTTGATAAATCCCTCACGCAATAGAGGGACAAGATGGTGGAGAATTTTTCCCAAATCCTTTGATGGCTACCAACAATAGTGGACACATCTTTGTCAAATGGCCACTTTGGAAGCGTCGCCCCCTTCAAGGTACAAGTTAATTTTGATATTCCCGTGTTTGAAGGTCAAATAGATGCAGATGATTTGAAAAAATGGTTAAATCTACTAGAAGGTTATTTCTCTATCCACAATTTTTCCAATAGGGAAAAGATCACCTTTGCGCTCCTTAAGGTTGTCCCCCATGTCAAAGATTGGTGGGAGACTTACTGTGAGCAAAACTCCACATAGGAGTCTGGAATATTTGGGGCCAAGCCCACTTGGGACTCTTTTATGGATGTCGTCAAGGAACAATATTACCATGTTAGAAACTATGACGACCACTACACGAGATGGACCACACTACGTCAAGAGAGGGACCAAACAGTGTCGGAGTTCACAAATACCTTCCATACCTTGCGCACCAAACTAAGTATCAAAGACTCCGAGCGGCATCTAGTTCTAAAATACCGTGGGGGTCTACACAGGTACATCCAAACAGAAATGGAGTTTCTGGACATCTCATCACCGGGAGCCGCTTATTGATATGCTGTCAAAATCGAGCAGAAATTTAAGCAGCAGAATAAGTGGGAGTTTGGGTCTGCAAATCCAAAACAACCGAAGTATGGTAAAGGTGGCCCTAACTCACAAAACAGCCAACTTCAAGACAACAAATCCAAGCCACAGGAAAAAAAAGGGTAACGGGAAGACAAAGGACACTAAAAAGTGGTGCGACTTCCACAAAATCCCTTGGCACAACACTAATGAATGTCGCTCGAAACAGAGTGATTGATGGTAGAGCTCAAAGAAAAAGAGTTGAACCCCGACTCGAACTTTGATTTAGAAAACAATAAAAGGAAATAGATCATCGATGCAGAACCCACTGCTACCATCACGACCACCACAATCCAACCAGAAGAACCATAGGAGCTTGAAGAGGGGGAGCACCTCTTCCATTCACAAATGTGGCTGAAGGGGACCCCATTGCATTTCATTGTTGATAGCGGAAGCCAAAAGAACCTAATCTCAGCAAAGGTTGTCAAGCAATTGGATTTGCCGACAACACCACACTTGCAACCATACAACATCTAGAGGCTTCGCCATGGACGAGATCTCTGCATCAGCCACTAGTGTTGCATGGCCTATGGTATCAAGCCCTTCAAGGATACGGTACTGTGTGATGTTGCCCCACTGGAAACCTGTGATGTTCTTTTACGCCAGCCATATATGTGAAGCGTCATGCTATTTATGACTCTCAATCCCGTAATGTCCTTGTACTCTGGGGGGTCATCTCTACAGGGTACCGGAGATAGTTCCAACAACTGTCTCGGCAAAACAATGCTACAAAGTAATCTCTCATACAACAAAGTTTAGCCTCTTCACGATCCGGTCATAAGGTGAACAGAAGGACACTACGACCACTACAGCCTCGGCCCAAGACCTTTCTATCCAGCAGAAGCAGGTCGACAAGATTATAGAAGAGCACAAAGATATTATTGCTTCACCTACAAGGGTGCCTCCACACTGCATAGTCAAGCAAATCTATAACAGAGCCCTTCGTAGCTCTATTGGCCACAACCCTTTTCAGGTGTGCTTGGGGTTCCAACCATTAGCCCCCATTGATATAGCTCTTCATGTTGCATCTTCATCGATAGAGTCCTCCCACACGCAGACCAAGGCATATCATGCAACTAGATTTCTTGAACGGATCCAACCCCTCCAACAACAAGTTCATGACATCCCTCAACATGCTAATGCCAAGTACAAGCAGAACAACTTTTTCAGCACGGCAAGCAGCTAACCAAGGTTCAAATTCAACAAAAGTTTCCCCATCTCCCACAGGAACTTGACGCAATGGGGACCATTGCTTCCTAAGGGGGGAGGACTGATCCAGGTGGATATCAGTGGCCACCCACCTATTCCACTAGCTCAAAACAAAGTTTTCAACCTTGACAATTTTACTACAGTTTTTCAGGTCATGTACTTCTAGGGCCGTTTTGAGGCCCTAAACGACATTTCTTTGGTGTGGCAGCATCTAGCATATTGAACGGAATATGTACTTCTCGGCTAGAACTTTCTGACGATATACCGAGCGCCTCAAACGGAGATCGTATGCAAAAGTTACGCCCTCGAGAAGTTGACGTATCAACTACCCCCATCGGGGCCAACAAGCTTTTTGGTGTTTCATCTTCTGGGGTTAAGGTTTTGGATGTTTAGGGTTTTCTCATTAATCATTTATGTTAAAAAGGCCTTTGGAGCCTCATTGTAATGACATCTTCTTGAGAATGCGCATAGCCATAACATCTCTTCTTAGAGATACGCTACCACCATTCTAGCGAGTTCAGTTCACTCTGCATTTTACAGTTCTTGTACATTTCGTTCATTAATAGAAATTGTGTATTATTGTATCTCTGTGTTTCTTACAATATCTCTGTGTATTTCTTTGTTATATCTCTGCCTTCATTTCGTTCTCAAATATAATCCGGATCACAAACGCACATGTTGCAAGGGAGAGAAATACATGTGCATGAGATAAATAAAGAGTAATGCATGGGAGAGAGAAGTTAGAGTGGAATGTGCATGGGTGAGTATAAGGAGTACTGCCCTAAAAAATAGGGAGTGATCCGCTATGATCTAGGGATTTTGGGAAGGTAATGGAATATGCGCCCTAAAAAATAGGGAGTGAGTGCATGAGAGGGGATATGAGCTAAGAAATAGGGTCTTAGCGCTAGAAAATAGAGATTTAGGAGGAAAAATAGGGAATTAGCACTAGGGAATGGGAGTAAAAGAGGAAAAATAGGGATAAAGGTGAGAGAAAAAAGAGTTAAGTGTAAGAAAGTGAAAGTTTATCTTCGATCAACTCAAAACACATGAACTTATAACTTTAGAAGTGTGCCAACTAACACTCAACTAATTCATGTGCTTTAATAACTAAACCACAATGCCTAGTATTCTCATGCATGTATGTGCCACATGTCACACTCTGAAGCTGCCAAATGTCGAAATTTGGACCACATGTCACCTTGCATAGCAACCTCACCTACTAATAATAGCCCTGCTAAAAATGGCAATCCGACCTAAAAAATAGGAAAAGTCTGAAAATGTCTAGGACCACTAGGAAAACCCTGCCAAATATAGTATGTCTAAAAATAGACACTGCTAAAAATAAAATATCGTCGCATGTCAATGAAAATATACTCATCGGATTTGATTTTCAATGGGGAACCCGAATATGTGATCAAAATCATCATCTGAGGCTTGGAACTCTAACTGCCAAAAATAGTAAAATGCTCACATGTCGTCCAAAAAAGGCTCATTGGAATCATGAGCTCGCAAGGACTCTGAATATGTAATCAATACTGCCATGCAAGCCTCCGATCTC
>CBVK0101686525.1:0-32786 GCA_900067695.1 Picea abies | reverse complement strand
TTTTATGTCACGATTTGTTTAATGGGGTGATCAGATGGGTGAAGACTCAAGAAAATATAGCTTTAACTCAAGAAACTGGACCTGGTATGTAGAAAGCAAGGGAGGTCTTGATCCAACTTATGTCAGTAAATGATTAAAGGGTGGTAGAAGGAAGACTTGTGAGGAGGGCGAGCAAGACTGCCTCAAGAAACAAGCCTTTGGAAGCTTGAAGAAAAAAAAAATCGGAAGCCAGGATCCTCTTGGTGTAGATATTCAAGGATCTGAGGGCTCACTCGACTGAATCCTTCAATTCCAAGTCGTTTCAGCACTGATAACATCACAAGAACCGATTAGAAACAATGTAACTATTACAGTGATCCAACCTACATCATCCTATAACAGCCACAACTCGACTAGATCCTCCAATTCTGAGTTGTTCTAACACAATAAACAAAGATATGGAAGGGAAGCTGACATCCATAAAGTAAGAAATCTCAAATGCCTTCTACATTAACCAAAGCGACCAGCGCTTCATCAAAAATTTACAATCAGTAGCCTTGCTCAACCATCTCTCACAAAATACAAAGACTGAGTCTATATACTCAGGAAAATTCACCTCACAGAGGTGTGTCTAGTCACCCAAAGCTTGGTGTCCATTCATTCAAACTCGTACTGATATCATTCTTTAAGCGCCATCTTAACTACGTATGGCTCTTGCAAGGAGGGTAGCTGAGCCATTAAGTGTTGGGCTAGCGTGCGCAGACTTCTCTGTCTAGTCGAGGACTTTGGCATGGCTTCTTTGAAAAAATCGATACACATGACTTCTTTGAGAAGATCGCTTGCCAAACCCTCCATTCCCACACTTAATGAATGAAAGGAGGTTTCAACCACCTGCTCTTGCCGTCATTTACTCCAGGTGAGAAGGAGTATGGAGATCGGATCTGATGGCACCTGGAGATCACGATGATCCCCTTTGTAAATGAACTCAGTGCCTTTGGCCTTTTTTACACAGCTCCTTTCTCTCACCAGGTGACCACGGGCTGTGACCATGTGCTTATTCCCAGGGCGCTTTCGGCATTCACGAATGGGAAGGAGCTAATCCCTGCATTTAGAAATCACGATGAGAAAAATGCCGAGACAACTTAGTCTGGTGCCATGCGTCCTTCTGAGATCTAACAGTCCTGAAAATCACTCGGCGATACTGTGGGCCTGGGTTCGGGACTCTCCTGACACCTCGCACATTGAAATATAACGGAGCTGCTCTTTGCACCTTGGAGTCGTGATGGGAGAAACGCCGAGATGGCTCAGTTTGGCGCCAGGTGTCCCCTTTAGATGGACTGCTGAAAATGTTTCGTGATACCGTGGGCCCCACTTTCGATGTTTTCGATGCTATCGGGGTTCAGGGTTTCGTGATGTAGAACAAGATGAAACTCTCGCCCCTCGAACTCCTGAATGATGAAACACCAACGCGATTAGATCTCATGCCACGCGTCCTCTAGATGGACGATTGTTATTCTCCCTTGCACATAATATGGGTGCGATCTATTGTGTTAACTTCGACGCAAATTCCCTATTCGTGATTTCCTGCCAACCATTGATCTGCTCATATGGATGGATCCAGACCATTGACACTATAATCCTACCCATTCGCTTGATTTTAAGTCCGAAAAGGACTTTTCTATGCGCTGCATTTGGGCGCTCCTCTTGCAACCTACAGACCTGGATGTCCTGATGCCGAAGACAAGTAATTTTGCTAACAGTGTGGAATAGTATTCTACTTTATGTATGGGGGGGGTTGTTGCATGTATTGTTGTGGGGCTTGTTGAGCAACAGGTGGTGTTGGAGGATGTGTTAGACTGCCTGAGTCCTTCATCCATTTAAAATCAGCGATTTGGGGGCAATGATGAGTATAATGACCGAACTCACCGCAAAGGGCACAAGGGAAAGAGGTTTTGATAGTATTATTATTTCTCCCTTTACGCCTATTGTTATTTCCCCCCTTGGGGTTCTTATTCCCTTGGTTCTGGTTCCCCCCAATAGGTTGGTTTTCTTGGGGTTGATTCCTGCCTTGGCTTGGGTTGTTATTGTTCCTATTTCTTCCTTTCTTTTTGACATTATTTGATGGATGGGTCGGATTTTCCGTATTCATCTATTCAAAAGTTTTATATCACTGAATGGGAGAGGGTTGAATAAAGTTCACCCCAGCGTGAGGATGTGGCCGAACCATAGGTTGTGGAGGACTAGGAAATGGAAAGTACATATTCTGTGGGATTTGTGATCCGTAAGGTATGTAGGAAGGCATGGTTCTTTCGCTAGTACTTAAAGTATAAGATGAGGTAGAGGGGGTACTAGAACTTGTCTGGATAGGTGGGTGTATTGGGGGTGCCGAGGGTGGCCCACTGATGGGTGAAGGAATAGTAACAGGGTATGGCTGTTGATAAGGGGGTGGGGGTAATAAAAGGTTCCCCCATACGCTGACAGATATTGAGGTGTGCCATACATTGGTGGTGTTTGGGGTTGAGGACTGTGGTGTGTGGTATTACCAATCAATCCGTCTGCTGAGTGAGACATCTCGGGTTTGTCTTGATCGAATGGCACGGGTTTGGGGAGGTCATGAAGTATTGTGTATAAGTACCTTGATTGTGAATAGATGAGGTCGTATTATTGAGCCTTACTGATGGCTTCCTCTTTGGATTGAGGGAAGGTGGAAGCTACATCTTTATCGAGGAGAGAGACAAGTGATCTAAGAAACCATTCAAGACACTGTTGTTTGGTGGTTTCAAATTTTCACAAACTACGTCATCTACACCACTCATGAATGTGATTAGCGATATGTGTGGCTAAGGTTTGTTTGAAATTAGAGAGTAGTTCAAGACCATTGTCATGGAGGATTGGTAATTGGACGAAGGTCAAAAATGATTTGGCCAAGGACTTGAAAGTCGCATGGGACCCTGATTTTTCATCTACATACCATTTGGCGGATGGGCCAGTGAGTGTGCGTTGAAATAATCATAGTCTGATGGAATCATCCATAATGTTGTTGGAAGAGTACCATAGGTGGAAATTCATGACATGGTTGGCAGGGTCATCACCTGTCTTTCCTTCAAACTTTGGGATGTCTAAAGGTAGTTTGGTAGGCATTGCAGGCCATGTGGGGTCATGTAATATAGGATCATTTGTGAGTTTTCTTAGATCTGGTATGTTAAGAGAGGCCAAATATGTCACCTGCAGTGTGGGGGGAGGATTAGCTCCAACCATAATGTGAGTGTGTTGTGAACCTGACCCTTGAGGGGGACTAGGTGGGTTGGTACTTCCCCCTTGAGAGGAAGTTGACCCCCTGCTTCCATGTAAAGGAGAGTGACTGGACAGAGGACCTTGGGAAGTGGACCCAAGTAATCTGGAACCAAGAAAATCTGATCCTAAGACAATGGCACTCACAGGAGTATGTGAAGGCGGTGTCGATGAGTTGGCAAGACTAGGAACTACCCCTAAAATAGGGGGGAGGTTTAGTAAGCGCCTGGAACGACGAGGGTTATGTGGGTCCCCTATGATGTTCGACTAGCTAAGTGGATGTGTGCAAAATGCGATGAGAGAAAATAAACAAGAGCCTTTGCTGCGAATTTTGAACTTTACACAATATATATATCTAGATCAAAATGTAATTAGAAGTGCATCATACATAAAGAGTTTTGAAAAATAAGCATATATGTGGATAAGTGGGTTTTGTCCGTGTGGGGAATCAAAGAAAACAAATACTCATGTCCTAAAAGATGTAACTTTCTTCCTCTCAAATAGCACTTCACCTTCCAATAATACTCAATAGTGGCGTCTGAAGTCACCGGAAGAGAAACTAGTGAAGGATGAAATAATCAGTTATGATGGGGGCTAAAGGGGGCATATCCCGAAAGAGATGATGATATTTCCCAATATCCACATAAAATCTGATCAAGGTGCAATTGTAGCCCACAATTGCCACCTGGGTAGATGTCCTAAAATTTGGTCACTAGGTACCTCGGTCAAAGTGCGACATTTAGATTTTCAGCCTAAGAAATGGGTCATGGGATAGATCTCGTCCAAGAGGTGGGTGACTCAAAGGGGGACGCATAGAACAACCAGACCTTGGCCTTCGACCCTTCACAAGTATCTCCCTACCTTATGGTGTTAGGAACACTTGACTTGGAGGATTTTCAGTTCCCTATTTGACAACTTCTATTGTTTTGACAATGTGAGAACCAGATAACGGGGAGTTATTTGGATGCCTATCCCCAAAATCCTACCTAGACTAAAAAAATTTTTTTTGCACCTCCTATGGAGGAAAACTTAGTGAGTTTTTAGAAAATTTTTAGATGTAGTTGTTTGAGAGGTTGGGGGTGTGAACCAACCTCGTTGAAATTAAATGGGAGTGGATAGTTTCGTCAAGAAAAGGGTGGGGTGTTTCGGAATCCCTTTGGAGGAAACTTACTTTGACCTCCACATTTCAAGAAGAAACTATGTGAGTGATAAGTGACTTTTGTGTGTGAATGAGTGAAAGTGTGCCAATGTTTTAATAAATTAGGTGCCACTTTGCTGCATGTGGACTTCGCTTGGTCCTTACAAGTGTTGATTACCTAATTAACTAAGTGCCTTTGGTACAACCTTGCGTAATTCAAAAGTACCTAGAAAACTATCATGTTGACATGTGGGTCCTTTACTATTCCTTTAACTCCCTATTGTGATTTAATCTAAGAAAAGATTTGAAACTATCCTAGATTGTGATCATGTGGGCATGTATGGGCCCGTTACAAAACCTTTAAACTTCCCTAGTGATTCAATCTAAGAAAGTAAATTTCAACACTATCCTATCTTTGTAGCATGTGGGCATGTATGCACCTATTACAATCTTAAGATGTGTTTGAAAAAATAAACTAAGAGGAGTCCCAAGAGGGGTTGTTGTCCTCTCCTAAAGGTTTTAATCTTCTTAAGGGAGACAAAATTTTCCCACAATATTTTTCTGATTCAAGGTCACTTGGAGGCACGAGAGAAGAACATACTAAGTGATTGCTATCCAACTTCTAGTCCTAATGCAAGTTAGATGTGATTTAGAAATGATTCCAATTTATATTTTTAGTCAAAGCAAGCCATCCATGTGGTGAAAATGAAAGCAAAAGAGGAAAATAATGATTTTAAATCCCTTAAGTGCCTATGTGTTTTGACTAATCCCTTTATATGAAGAGGGAACTAAGTGTGGTGCAGCTTAAAACATGCATGAAATCACTTTTAAGAAGGCTATGGGCCTTCCCCAAATCACAAAAAACCCGTACAATGTGTAGTTTTATGAATAGGTGAGCGAGTCTCAGTGTAGATAGAGACGCACTGAGCACTTGTGCATAGACCGAAACGAGTTTTTGGGTGCAGGTGTGCAGAGCAATATTGTGGCTTTGGCGCATGTGCACATGATGCGCATCTGTGGGCCAAAAAACCCATGCACAACTGACACATGGCCATGAAAGAAAATTCTGGATGGAATTCTCCCAATTCAACTTGGAATTGGATGTTTTGTAGGTTGGCTTGGGCCGTTTAATGCACCTGCAAGTTAAATAAACCAAAAGAAGAGCTAGAAAAACCCAAATGGGGTAGGAAATTTATACCTTTCCCTGGTGGAGTCACCAATTTATTGTACCTCTTTCATCACCTTAGTGAGCAAAATAGAGGTGCTTGCAAGCTTAGTTGGGTTTGCTAAGCAGGACATCTGGAAGGAAAAGGGTTAGAAAAAGAAATATAAAAGAACAAATAAGAACTAAAATAAGAAATAAAATAACAACTAAACTAATGAGCATAGGGACATAAGGACAAAAGAAACAATAAGACCCATGTCACCAATGGTAAGGTTGATATTAGTGAAATAAAACACCAAGAAGAAAGAGGACTATGAGTCCCTTCTTCCTCTAAGGGAGGGCTCTTGGACCCCCACAA
Source organism: Picea abies (assembly GCA_900067695.1). Classification (NCBI taxonomy): domain Eukaryota; kingdom Viridiplantae; phylum Streptophyta; class Pinopsida; order Pinales; family Pinaceae; genus Picea; species Picea abies. Next base: position 26,855 of record CBVK0101686525.1, on the reverse strand, counting down.
ATAATCTCTTCTTACAACTTTGAATGAAAATGGTGAAAGAATTCTTTGCTATTCCACTCAAGGGGTGAGATGGATTTCCCAATGCAATGGTGCTAGTATACTCTTGGTGAGAATAGAGGATTTCTCAAGAGAATAGTAGCAACATAACTTTGTTATTGAATTCCTTAAAAAATGAAGTGCACCCATGGCCTTTTTATAGCACCTCTTTGAGGTATTGTGCAACCAACTTGTAGTGTGTAAAGAGGCTAATTAGAGCATTTTTAGGTCTTTGACCAGCCACCCAGTTGGATCCAATCTAGATTTGAGTGTCAAATCAACTTGGAAGCTAAACCAGAAGTGGGTGGGAGGTCGACCACTCTCATAAATGTGTCGTTCTCACATGTGCATGGATTTTTGCGACCACAGTCGCGCATCGGGTGCATGTGTGCTTTTCCCACATTTATGTTTCGCACATGTGCACTCGTGCCTTGTGTAGTCATGGTGCACTTTAATTTTGTCATTGGTTGTAGTTTTTGACCCTTTGGAAATTCTTTTGTGGTAATTTTGGTCCATGGATAACCTCATAACTGTTTGGCGATGTTGAATTCTTTTAACCATTTGCAGATGAAATTTTAGTGATAACAGGTGGGACCATGATGATGTAAATTTATCACCCTTCTTAAATCACTCAAAAATTTGCCCCCTTCCCAAACCTTCAAAGAACCAAGACAATTGAAAGGCAGTGCATGGCCATAAAAAGCACTAGGAAGGGGATATTAAAATAAGTTTTGGGATATAATTATGATCTAAAAAATCAGTTGATGAAAGAGATAGAATATAACATGACATTTGGCCTTAGAATATGATTCCTCACCAATCATTATATTGTTACTTGCAGTTGAAGAAGAGAAAGGATTATTGTCCACACACACAAAACATTTCAGAACATCACTTCAGTGTGTAGAAAATAATTTCAAATTACAATCGACCTAAACAAGTAAATATAGAGTCCTTATAATATAAATCATCATGATCAAAAGAAACCAATCCGTAAGTAATTCATCTTCTAAAGGTGAGTTACTCAGATTCTTGTTATCATAGAAGATGACCCACCTGCACAGTTTCTTCCCTCATGAGAGATGAATAAACCATCTTGTCCAAAGATGTGTGAGGAGTTTTTCCTATTTTCACAAATGAGGGTAACATCCCTTTCTTCTCACATTGGCTCAAACATAAAAGAATTGGAACATCCTATACCCCATCCCAAGGTGTGATTATAAAATTTGACCAATCCTCTGCATAATCTTGAGGAAGAATATTCAAATAATTGGTGAATGTTTCTTTGCGTGATAGAGTGATGGGGGGTTAGAGGAAATGACTAGATTCCCTCCTAGCCATCCAATGAACTCAATTGTTTAAGGGTTGACCATGTCCAACACAATAGTAAGAGGTTCAATTCATTCACCTAGAATAATCTAGAAATAAGTTGAATTGGATAAAGAGAACCATCTTCACAACACATTAGAAAGTTTTAACTCTATTTGTAAAAATAGTTTTAACCTGATAAATTCAATTGGAAAACCAGAGGTGGTATCAATAAATGAATATATGTATCCATAATCAAGAACTAGTATTTGATCAAATGAATGATCTTCTCACAAATTTCATTTATAAAGGAATATAAGGCGCTCATTCTTATGGTCAACACTTTGGAGAATTTAAGATCCTCTTACAACCAAAGTTGTTAGCTCAAAAACCACAAGAACATATAGATAGTAAAAGAAAAATGCACCAATAAATTCATACCTTATGTTATGTTTAAGTATGTAAATCTTATTCTTTTTGTGTCAATGTTCTTGTAAGGACACCTCTCTCATATGGCTTCTTATATCAGATCCTCTTAATAAAAGATCAAGAAACAGTTTATGCAACATATTCCATGTTACAGTGTGTTATATAGTAATGGAATAGAAGTGATTTGCTATTAACAATTGACCATTTATTGTCATCTCTTTATGAATTTAAGTTATATGCAGAGGGTACCTCCATATATTTTAATGTATGATGATGTGTAATTGTCTAAAGCATGTTGTATTGATGTGTACACATGTGTTAGAATTGTTGAAATCTTAATTTCTCAACATGTTATTCTATTTCCATAATATAAAAGAATCATTCTCAATAGTTCCTTTTATGCTTATCTTTATTTTATTCTAATTCACCACTTAACCCACCTTTAAATCTCAATTTTTTGAAACACTCATGGACATATTCCTCTTGGGATTGAAATTTTTTATCATCTACGCTAATACTATTTGAGGGCCAAGAGTTTTGAGAAAGAGAGAGAAAAAAACTTAATTAATTTTACATCATTTACTTTACTCCACATATGGATTTAAGGCTCATCCTGAGTCTTATCCCATGGGTTTCCTCCGTTGGATTACTGAGAGGGGGGGTGAATTAATAATAGAGGGATTTAATCCTTTTTAACCATAAAATGCAAGTGTTGTATCAATGTAGCATTTTTTTTTAACAAAAGCCAAAGAAAATTTATATTAAAAGAGGTGTGAATAATCGCAAGAGAAGTACAAAAATTGATTTGCAAGACCTGAAATTAAAAAACTTGCCTCCCTATAGGCTCCCAGTAGGTATGTGGTGAGTGGAGGAAATAATTTATTCTATTATAAATCTGATTAGATCTTTTATAGTAAATATCATACAGTAGGAGCCTAATAAAAAAACTATTAAACATAACATACACTTAAATATTGTTTGTGTTCGGTGCTAGAGGTTCTCCTTCTGTTGATAGCCTCAGATTTAGGTGCATTCATGGTCGAGGTCAAGGAGAAGAGGCTACATCAGAGATGGATATAGAATATGTTGGGGAAGTCGAAGGAGAAACGGGTCTAGCCCCAAACTGAAGAATTTCTATATGTTGCCTTAGCGCCTCGTGCTTGTCCTTTGTCCATTGATGCTCTACCCAGTGATGGATGGTGAGTTCTATTATGGATAGGACTTTATTTGAGAGGGATATGAGCTTAATTTGCATATTTTTCATGGCATTAACCAATTCCTCATGCTCTTCCACTAAGATGGCACACTGGCTACCTGTGTTCCTTCTCATTTTGTTGGGATTGCTATCACTACCTGTCTGAATTATGCAAGAAACAATATCTATAATCAAAGGAGGGGTATAGTTCTCTCTTCTTCTGAGTATGAAATAGTCCCATGTATTGCACCATGATTTTTCTGATATGTTCCATCATCTGTGCTAGATTCAGAGGATGATTTCATTTTCCCATTTTTGGATGGACACACGAGCTGATATCATGTTCTCTATTGATAATGGTACTACTTACATTGCCTAGATTAAATGGATATTACTCCCATGGAGTCATGATGAGAGAATTCACCCCCCTCCAGATCTTTTTACCATGGTCTAAAGCAGCCCGAAGAATGTCGAAGTGACTTCCCAAGTCGGGGGAGATGAAGGGTGTGTAAAGAGTAGCATGCATTGAGGTGAAGGAGGGAACATCAGGGTGGCAAGAGGTGAGGTAAAGTAGCATGAGGTCCCAGATCCAAGGGCCAAGTTTCAGAGTGTTTTGACGTGAAGGGTTCACGATGGTTGCCAAGTTCATGGTCTAAGTGTCAATCTGAGCGATCAAGTGAGCTGGCCGCCAGTTGTCGAGTGCTTGTCGGATGGGTGACAGGGTCATGGAATGGGCCTTAGTTGTGTGATTCCATTGACAAACAATGAACCCAACTCCAGATTGGTTTCCATATTCACTTGAGAATCGACCATTTGATTATTGCATCTAAGAATATGAAAAAAGGAAACATTGCAGAAGTGTTTGACAATTGTCGAGATTTGATGAAATATGGCATTTAAGTGGATATTCAAGGGGTGGGAGCCTCTGCGAGAATTATTTATGATTATCTTAGAATTTCCAATGACCAAAAGGGAGTGCATGTTTGTATTTTTGGCAAGGATAATGCCTTGATACAGAGCGTAGGATTCAATTTGGTTATTGGATGAAATTCCGAAGCTCTAGTGGAATGTGAGTGTTTTATTTCCTTGTGGGATAATGATGACACCTCCTCCTGCCACCCCATATCATTGTAGCATTATCATCCAATAGTTGTAGATTAAATAAATAATGAACAAATAAGCAATCATTCACAGTAGAATTTTTTATGTGGAAACCCAAAGAGAGAGAAAGAATGTTTTTTCTTATATGTCTTTAAGAATTACATTCATTGGAAGCACCAACTTCCTTTGTTTTCTAGATGCAACTAGAAGGAGGCTCCAACCCCCTAGTTTCTCAAGCTACAACCTGAGGGAAGCTACAACTCCTCAATTATCTAGCTAAAACTAGAAGGAGGCTACAACCCCCTGTGTTCTCTGACTACAACCAGAATGTGGCTACAACCACCTGTCCTTGCCCCATCCAACCACCCTATCATAAAAATAAAATGATGGAACCGTTGTCACACTATCACTATGAGTTATACTGTTGTAAACATGTACTAATCAATCAACACCAAAAATCCTGTAACAACCTATACCAAACAACCTGTGCCAACATGTACCATACATCAACCCGTACCATAAACAAGTGCATAAACCATGCACTAAACTTGTACAAATAACCTGTTACAATAACCTGTTGAAACAACCTATCACAACAACCTCTCTCATCCATCTTATCAACCAAATCATATCTACTCACCAAGATCAATCACTAAGAAAAATCTCAACCATATGCACAATATCACCAAGATGTGCATCAACCAAGCATAACAAAACAACTCATGATCATCACCATGATCAACATGTGCTTTAATAATATACCAAGACAAGTATGCTACATCATCTATAAACCATGTGTGAACAATATTACTAACAAGTGCCTCCAATCATGTACCAATTATGTACCAATCTGGTGCAACGCCCGTGACCCTCATGGTCTGAATGCCTCCACCAGGACCTTCTCTAACTTCAGCCCGATGAGCGTGAATGCTCCTCTAATTCCCCCTCGATAATTTTCTACCCACAGCTTACTCCTTACTGATCTCCCTTACAAATCGGGAAATCGGAATTTGCAATATCGCGAATTCTATGCTCGCGTGCCTTAGCCTCACAAATTTTCGAAGACCGATATGGTCAATCGCTGACTTTCTCCCCTTTTATCCTCGGAGATCTCCCTGTCGAGATATCGCTACTTGCGATGTAAAAAATATGACTTTCCAAACTCCAAGCCCCAAGGTGTCGATCTTCCGATACAATGCCACCTGGACTCCACTCGTAACTGTGTTCCCACACTGCCACATCACCTTCGGGATTTCGCAGATCGCAAATCCGAGAGGCAAGCATTCCTTGTTGTCGAGAACCCTAATTCTTTGATCCCTGAGATACTAGGATCTCTCGACATGCGTCCTCGCGATCAATGGCTCCGATTATATCGAGGAATCGCTAATCGTGATTTCAAAGAGTATGGAACTCTTGTCTATGCAAACCCCAATATGCCGAATCCCTATAAGCCTTAGCCCCTTCCTGTGCCTAGGATTAAATCCCTCACAACTTCGCTGAGATCTGACGATCGACGGGACTTCGCGATTCTCCTCGATGAACTCTAACCGTTGATTCTCCTGCTCCTAAAACTCCATCCTGTTCGAGCCTTCGCACGGTTCCCTCGTCCCAAGGATCACAAAGGAACTCTCCCATCCAAGCTTGTCAACTCCAACTCTTCCAGAGACTTTGTGCACACTGCTTGTGCTCGACCTCAACAATTCTTAAGTGTTGAACTCATCCAGATTATATGCGCTCCCTACAACAGCAGTCCTGTCTTCCTTTTCTCAGACTCACCACTGAGACTCCCAATTCCACCTGCACTTCTCCTGCACGGCTCTAATAACCCAACTCAACTTCTGGGCAATCGAGAATAAGAGTTTAACTGTCGAGCCTCATCAACGCACTCTATGTGGATGAATTCAACTGCACTCTATGCAAAAATCTCCTGGCTCAGACAGAGAAACAATTGAAACTTATTCTCGTCTCTCAGACTTCAGTTGAAATCCTGAAATCTCATGCACAACATATTCAAAAGAAAATTCATACAAAAGGAAAACAAACATTCCTGAGCATAATATCAACACAGAGAAACGACACAAACCATGGAATTGAATCAAAGTTCTTCTTATATTAATTCAATCTATACATGGGTGTTCTCCACAAATTTATCTACTCTTCTCTGCTTGCTCTCAATACTAACTGTTACAATGTACAAAGGAGGGTGTCTATATCCCGTTTCCCTCTCGAAAAATGAACTATCAAATCTACAATAAATTTCCTATCTAACAACATTAAATCTATTAATTGTCTCAGCTACCTAAGGACGTGCTTATCCGCTCAAAGTCCATTTACAATACAAGTGCATTTCTTTTATGAATGCCTTCATTTAAAGGGCGACGCATCAACTTTCAAGTATTCCAAAATTTGTAGATGTTGTCCAGCTATTTTTATGCTCCACGCGCTGGCTCGCTTGATGAGTGAGCGATGCTCCTGCATCATACTCCTCGGCTCGAAAATTTTCATGGGCTCCTGTCCATGGGCTCCTGTCCATGAGCTCCTGCACGGTCTGTCCATGCTTCTGTATGACTGCTTCATTTTCCCAGCTAGCATCCTCGACTGGGTGATTCTTCCATTTCACCAGGTATTCAAAATACTGCTTTCGCCTGGTCTTTCTACTCACAATCTTATCCAGTATTAACTCCATCTTTGGTTTTTATGCTACTTGTAATTTCTTTTTCCACTGGATCACTGGTTCTTCAGTTCTAGTTTCTACCGTTTCAGCCCTGTATGGGTATAAATCCAAAACATTGAATATTGGAGATATCCCGATGCCCTCTGGCAACTCGATTTGATATGCATTCTCCCTGAATTTCTTTAAGATTCTGCATGGTCCAATCTTTTTCATCTTGATTTTATTATATGTTCCCCTTGGGAACCTTTCCTTCCTCAAGTGTGCTAGAACCAAATCACCAACTTTGAATTGAAGTTTTCTTTTCTACTGATCGGCTCTGTGCTTATACTCTTGATTTGACTTCTGCAGTCAGTGCTTCACCTGACTGTGAAGTTCCTGCATCGCCTCAGCGAACTCTTCTGCACTTGCACTGCTAGTTTCAGCCTACTCTGACTCCCTGAGTTCAGAAACTCCCCTCGGCTGTGTCCCATACAAAATTTGGAATGGGATTTTTCTTGTACTCCGATTCACCGAATCGTTGTACGCGAATTCTGCCTGTGGCAATATCTGGTTCGAACTGTTGTGGTGCTCCGTCACCAAGCTTCTCAATAGATCCCCCAGACTTCTATTCACCACCTCTGTTTGGCCATCCGTCTGCGGATGATAAGCTGAACTAAATGACAAATTAGTTCCCAGCTTCTTCCATAGCATCCTCCAAAAATGACTTATGAACTTCGTGTCCCTGTCCGAGACTATGCTTCTCGACAATCCATGCAATCTGACGATTTATTTAAAGAACAAATTCATGATGTGGGTCGCATCGTTGGTCTTATGACATGGTATGAAATGTGCCATTTTAGAAAACCTATCCACCACCACAAATATGGAATCAACCCCTCTTTGCATTCTCGGAAAACCCAATACAAAATCCATGCTAATTTCCTCCCATGGTCTCTCGGGTATGGGCAATGGCTGGTAAAAACCTGCATTCTACTTTCGGCCCTTCGAATGCTGACATATTCTACATCTATCAACAAATCTCTTGACATTTGCATGCATGCTCGGCCAAAAATACGATTCGCTCAGCTTTGTGAATGTTTTATCATGTCCAAAATGACCTGCTAAGCCTCCGCTGTGTTTTTCCTTTACCAAATTCTCCCTCATGGAGCAATTCGGTATGCACAATTAATTGCCTTTGAATAGAAATCCATCCTGGATCAGGTAGTCTATCCAAGGACTCCGATCTCTAAGAACTGGATTCTCAGCTGCCTTGTATGCTTCTCTGAAGTCTGCATCGCCTGCATACATGTCCTTCAGATTCTCAAAACCCAAAGTTTTGACTCTGAACTCCTGCAACAACAAACATTTCCTTCTCAAAGCATCAACCACTTTGTTAGCAGTCCCAGAAATGTGTTTAATCACAAACGTAAAATTATGCATGTACTCTACCTATTTTGCATGCTTCTGGTTCAACTTCTCCTGTTGACTCACAAACTGCAATGCATGATTATCACTGTACAAAAAAAAATCCTTGGGTATCAAGTAATGCCTCCACTTCTTTAATGCCTGTATGATGGCGTAAAAATATTTATCATATGTGGAGTACTTCAGCTTTGCGTCATCCAACTTCTTGCTGAAATATGCAACAGGTCTTTCATCCTGACCCAAGACCCCTCTAACAGCATACCCACTGGCATCACATTTCACCTGAAATGTCTTCTGAAAATCAGGCAACACCAGAATTGGTTGCTCTGTGATCTTTTGCTTCAACATATTGAATCTCTTTTTAGTCTCTGCTATTCAATGAAAAGTCTTGTGCCGCTTCTTCACCATGTCCATCATCGTCGCGCTAATTCCACTGAAATTCCGAATGAATTTTCTGTAGAAACTAGCCAGTCCATGGAAACTTCTCACCTCGAAAACATTTCTCGGCGATGGCCAATTCCTGATTACTTCCACCTTCTCAAGATCCATTTTGAACTCATTCACTGAGATAAAAAAACCCAAATAAATGAGCTCTATCTGCAAAAATGAGCACTTCTTCAAATTGATCAGCAGCTTCTCCTGTTGTAGCTTCCTCATCACAATGGCCAAATGTTTCAAGTGTTTAGCCTTGGTCTTACTGAAAATCAGTATATCATCCAGATACACGACCACAAATTTGCCAATGAATTCCCTCAGGACTTCATTCATCAGCCTCATGAATGTGCTCGGCATGTTTGTCAAACCAAATGGCATGACCAACCATTCATACAAACCCTCATTTGTCTTGAATGCTATCTTCCATTCATCTCCTTCCCTCATGCGAATCTAGTGATATCCGCTCTTCAAATCTATCTTTGAAAAATAATTTGCCCCACTCAGGCAATCCATCAAGTCATCCATTCTTTGCAGTGGGAATCTGTACCTGATGGTGATTTTATTTATCGCCCTAGAGTCTATACACATTCTCCAGCCTCCATCCTTCTTCGAACTTAGTACTGTCGGAACAACACATGGACTAAGAATTTCCCTCACCAGTCCTTTATCCAGCAAATCCTGCACTTGCCTTTTGACCTCCTTGTTCTCCTGAGGTGTCAACCTGTACACTGCCTTATTTGGAAAACTTGCTCCGGGTATGAGGTCAATGTGGTGACTCACACTCCTCATCAGTGGCAACGAATGAGGTAGTTCGTCCACGATGATATCAGCGAACTCTCCCAGCAGTTCCTAAATTTCTTCTAGTAAGTCATCCACTCTTGTGCTAGTCAGGATAATTCTCAGTTTCCTGACCACAAAGAATTATGGATCTTCCTTCTTCTCCATCTCTGTGAGAAGCTCCTTCCCACTCATGAGAAGTATGGTACTATTTAATTCCAACTTTACTTCCTTATCCTTTATCGGAAGCAATTTATGGGTCATCCCATCTTTTTGCAAAGTGTATGTGTTCATTCTCCCATCATGAACAACATTTCGATCATACTGCCATGGTCTCCCCAATAATACATGACAGAAATCCATGGGAATGACATCACACAGGATCTTATCCTTATATTCACCCATTTTAAATTCAACCAAGCATTGTTTCATAACACATAACTGGTGTCCTTTCTGCAGCCATGATACTTTGTATGGACTTGGGTGATTGGTCGTTTCCAGCTCCAGTTTCTCCACCATCTTGGTCGAAACAAGATTGTTTGTGCTCCCACTGTCCACAATGACCTTGCATTTCCAACCCTTGGTCTTGCATGTGGTCCTGAACAGTCTGGTTCTTTGAGCTGTGTCCTCCACCTCTTTCTCAAGTGTCAAGAGAACTTTATGTACCGTGAGTGACTTCCCACTTCTGGTGTCTTCATTCTCAACATCGCGCCTCTGTGCCTCAATGATGTGAGCTTCTCCTCTATCCATTTTCCTGTCTGGACAGTCAACGGCTTTATGTATATCCTTCCCACATGTAAAACATGTGATGACTCCTCCTCTGCCTCATCCTCTACCTCTAGTATGAGGAAAAGTGTTCGCATCAGCATAATCTCCTTGCTGATCAGTCTGTTGTCTTCTCTGTTCAGATTGCGGTTGCCTTTGCTGTGAGGTTCCACCTCTCTCAACCTTACCCTGAGGTTTTTTCCATTCCTCCTTGGGTTTCTAATATTTGTCCTGGGCAACTGTCTTTCCTTTGGGCTGACTCCTGCCTCACCCTCACTGTCCTTTCTTACAGCTCAGCTTCTGCTCGGCTTTCAGAGCCAATTGGTACACATCCTCAACTGTTCGGATGGTAACCATGCTCAATTTATCCTGAATTTCATACCTCAGACCATTCAGATATCTCGCCACCTTCTCATCATCGCTCTCCCGATGACCTGCTCTAATGTTGAGCCTATAAAATTCTTCGGTGTACTCCTTCACCGTCATCAGCTTCTACCTCAGGTTTTGCATTCACCTGAACAACGTGATCTGATAGTCTCTCGGGATGAATTTCTCTTTCATCTTAGTGATCATCCTGTCCCAGCTCTTGATCTTCTCTTTTCCTTTGCAGCACCTATCAGCCTGCAACTCATCCCACCATAAGGCTGCATGTCCTTTCAACTTAGGAATAGTGTGCCTTACCTTCTTATTCTGTTCGATATCTTCATAGTCGAAGTAGGTATCGAGTGCTCGGATCCAATCCAACAACTCTTCTACATCTAGATTCCCCTCATAGACGGGAATGTCCATCTTGGTCTTTGAGCTCATCTTAGCGATGGCCTTGATCAACCGCTCGGTCGAATCATCCTCTGCTGTGACTTCTTCCTCGTGTCCAGCTTCCTCTTCCACCTCGAAATCACTGAATTCTCTAGCACTGACTCCGCGTCTCTGCGCTGTCTCCATCTCCTCAAGCCTTGCTCGGAGATCTCTCATCCTGCATTCCATTTCTGGATTCCCTGCTGACCTACCTCTTCTTCGCACGTCCATGTCTTCTCAATCAGGTGACTACCTTTCTCTTCTTGGCAACATGGTGTAATCTGCTTCTCTCTGCTACCGGAACAAAGAGAAATCTTCTCCCACTCTGATACCACTTGGTGCAACACCCATGACCCTCACGGTCCGACTTCCTCCACCAGGACCTTCTCTAACTTTGACCCGAAGAGCGTGAATGCTCCTCTAATTCCCTCTCAGGAATTTTCTACCCACAACTTACTCCTTACTGATCACCCTTACAAATTGGGAAATCGGAATTCGCGATATCACGAATTCTATGCTTGCATGGCTTAGCCTCACAAATTTCTAAAGCCCGATATGGTCAATCGCTGACTTTCTCCCCTTTTATCCTCGGAGATCTCCCTGTTGGGATATCGCTACTTGCGATGTCAAAAATCTAACTTTCCAAACTCTGAGCCCCGAGGTGCCGATCTTCTGATACAATGCCACCTGGACTCCACTCGTACCTGTGGTCCCACACTGCCACATCACCTTCGGGATTTCGCGGATCGCGAATCCGAGAGGCAAGCATTCCTTGTCATCGAGAACCCCGATTCTCTGATCCCCGAGATACTGGGATCTATCGACACGCGTCCTCGCGATCAACGGCTCCGATTATATCAGGGAATCGCTAATCGCGATTTCAAAGAGTATGGAACTCTTGTCTATGCAAACCCCAATATGCCGAATCCCGACAAGCCTTAGCCCCTTCCTACGCCTAGTATTAAATCCCTCGCAACTTCGCTGAGATCTGATGATCGACGGGACTTCGCAATTCTCCTTGACGAACCCTAGCCGTCGATTCTCCTGCTCCTAAAACTCCATCCTGTTCGAGCCTTCGCATGGTTCCCTCTTCCCAAGGATCATGAAGGAACTCTCTCGTCCGTGCTCGTCAACTCCAACTCTTCCAGAGACTTTGCACACACTGCTTGCACTCGACCTCAATAACTCTCAAGTGTTGAACTCGTCCAGATTCTGTGCACTCCCTACAACAACAGTCCTATCTTCCTTTTCTCAGACTCACCACTGAGACTCCCAATTCCACCTGCACTTCTCCTGCATGGCTCTAATAACCCAACTCAACTTCTCAGTAATTGAGAATAAGAGTTTAACTGTCGAGCCTCATCAAAGCACTCTATGCGGATGAATTCAACTGCACTCTATGTAGGAATCTCCTAGCTTAGACAGAGAAACAATTGAAACTTATTCTCGTCTCTCAGACTTTAGTTGAAATCCTGAAATCTCATGCACAACATATTCAAAAGAAAATGCATGCAAAAGGAAAACAAACATTCCTAAGCATAATATCAACACAGAGAAACGACACAAACGATGGAATTGAATCAAAGTCCTTCTTCTATTAATTCAATCTGTACATGGGTGTTCTCCACAAATTTCTTTGCTCTGCTCTGCTTTCTCTCAATACTAACTGTTACAATGTACAAAGGAGGGTGTCTATATCTCGTTTCCCTCTTGAAAATTGAACTATCAAATCTACAATAAATTTCCTATCTAACAACATTAAAACTATTAATTGCCTCAACTACCTAAGGATGTGAGCTTATCCTCTCAAAGTCCATTTACAATAGAAGTGTGCTTCTTTTATGAATTCCTTCATTTAAAGGGCGGCGCATCAACTTTCAGGTATTCCAAAATTTGTAGATGTTGTCCAACTGTTTTTCTGCTCCACGCGCTGGCTCGCTTGATGAGTGAGCGATTCTCCTACATCACAATCATGCATCAAATACACATAAACTATGACTCATCAAGATGTGACAACATCATGAACTATACACCTCATGTATGTGCCAACTCATCAACTACTTCTCTCAACCATGTACCAAACACGCACCTCAACCAACATCCATCATCAATTTCATCATCCAAATCTGATTTGTAACTCTATAATAGACCTGGTGTATATGATCACATAACTACAAAAATTCCTTAAATTTAACAACAAGAGACTAGCATTGTCATCAAACTTTACTTTAGTCTCACATGACTAATTTTGGATTAGTCAACAACCCTAACTTAAAATAATCATAACTATGTACCTATAATGAAAAAAGATATGAAAATAGTACACAATGTTCTTCAGTGTCTTTTATGCAATTCCTCCAGGTTTCACTAGTTGGAACCTCTCAAAAAAAGAGTTATAGAAAAAATGGCATCCCTTGTTGAATTTTGGCTTATTCTAGAGATCGAACTTGTTGAGTGTGCCTCCTGCACATAATATTTGTTGTATGGATCTGAAATTGGTACAGCAAATACTAAAGACTATAATCTAATCAATACATTTGGTATTACTGAATTTGGATCTGTTATGAAGAACTTATGACATTTTTACCTGAAACACCTATTTTAAACTAGTTTCAAGACTAGCCACAAACCTTATTTCCCATGAAATGTAACTCGAAAGATAAAATGATCCACAAGCTGAAATTTTTATCACAAATACTTAGATATGTTTCCTCAATGTCTAGATTTCATGTTTTCAATCATTCTAGAAAAATATTTATTACTAAAATGGTGAGATGACCTGCAAATAACATACCTTAGAAAGCATCATCATAAGAATTTATCCTCCCTTGAATTTCAGCCTTCTTTACTTCACCTTCCCTATGAAATTCTCCTTAAATATCCTTTGGTTGCCTTAGTCACTTGTATATATTCAATATGATCACGTGTGATTAAATGAGAGATGCTTTCCTCTTATTTATACTTTTATGTAGCTTCCTCAAGGGGTTACCTTCTAACCATCTTAAACCACTTTCCTTATTTTAGTGCTAACCCACTTGTCCACTTAGTAATTTCTCTGTTAACTTTATTATTTAATAATATATTTTGTATCACTTTGAATTATAGTACACTTATCACTTCACCTTATTATTTAAATAATTTCTTCTTTGCAAACACCTTGACTAGTTTGACCTTTTGGGGCTTTTAGAGGACTCGTGAGGGTTCTGCAACTTCACATGGCCATAACTCTCAAACTATGAGAATTTATGTGATGTTCCACATACCATTGGAAATGGAATGACATGTGCTATCCATCTAGAATAGGCTTACCTTCAAATATATTAAAACACATAGAATTATACATCAGACAAACTTGGTTCCATTACCCAAAACTTTGTGCTACTAGAATTTTCTACTAGACTTTATTCAAGGGTTGACATAAATGAAAACCAACCCAATTAATCAACAAGACCCCCCTTTGGCATTGATGGAAACACTTTGATGCAATAATAAATTCATATCACTCATGCTACCCCTATGACTGTCGCTCCCCATGGAATCATGCCTATATTCTCTTTTATGCAAGCATTTTCCTTTGCATCTGATAAGTCTCTCCCCCTTTGTCACCAATGGCAAAGGTATCTTTCCATATGGGGTTGTTCCCCCTGACTGGACTCTTCCTGAAACTGATCTCCCAACCTGAGCTTTCCTCTTTATGGTGATTCCTCGTGTAAATCTAAGACATATAAGATAAACATTCAAAAGCATTCATTTTTGAGTAGAAATTACTCCGAGTCTCTGGAAAAGATACTCAAAGGATTCTATTGGAAGTGTTTTTTTAAAGATGTTTTCCACTTGTTCTTTTGTGCCCACATACTTAACTTTAATGTTCTTCTCTGCAACCTTTTCTCGTAGAAGGTGATACTTTATTGGAATGTTCTTCATCTTGGAGTGCATCACTAGGTTCTTTGAGATATTGATGGTGCTTGTATTATCACAATAGATTGGAATGGGATTATCATACTCAGCATGTATATCTTTCAAAGTTTGTTTCATCCATAGAACCTGAGTACAACATCATGTTGCTGCAATATACTCTACTTCGATTGTAGATAAAGATACTGATGATTGTTTCTTTTTTAGCCAAGATACTAAACACTCACCCAAGTAGAACATTGCTCCAGTGATGCTTCATCGGTCATCAATGCAACCTGCCCTATATGAATTTGTGTAGGAAATAACTGATAGATCCTTTCCTTTTGTATAACATAATCCAAACTCTTCCATTCCTTTGAGATATATAAAAATCCTCTTCTGATGCACATTCCCGCCACCTCTCAACCCACAGGTCGGGCGGTCCCCGTGCTCACAGGATCCTTCCTTTATCGTGGCCCGAAGAACTCTAAGGATCTTCTATTTCCCTATTGGGAAATCTACACCCACAGTAATCCTCGTAGGATCCCCCTTCTTTACAATCGTGAGATCGGAATTTGTGACCTCGCAAATCCAAAGGTCGAGCGTCGGTCTCTTGAAACCCTGAAACTCGACAATAGTCAATGCTGAGCTTTCCCTTCTCCTATCGAGAATTATTCTATCATGATTTCTCCACTCGTGATGTCAAGAAACTTTCTTTACCGACTCTCAAACCTCGATATGCCAAAACCATGACACACGTGTGAGTTGACTATTCATTGAATTCACTCCATCGACATTTCAGAGTTCGTGGTATCGCAAATCCTGATGCAATGTTTTCAGCACTTCACCCTGCGAAATTCTGAAACTCGTGTCACCTGTCCACTCCACTAACCCCTGTGGCCCCACACTATTCTTGTACCTATCAAGATATCGCGTTTTGTGATTCCTGATGCAGTATTTATGGGACTTCACCGTACGAAACCCCGATACATGATTTCACGTGCGAATCCGATGGTCCTTATGACTCGGATCAACGGTCCTGTCCCTTCTGAGCTTTGAACCCTTCGGGAATACCTGTCGTATATTCCCTGCACCTCTGTGAGGTCTAATGGCTCACAGAGATTCATGAATTCTCCTTGGAGAATACCAATCGCCTGTCTTTCCTGATGAAACCTGTGAAGTGACCAAGTGTTCTTCCACCAACTTGTCCCCCTACGACACGAACTTACGACGCTTCTTGCAAACCTTCAAGGCACAACTTCCCTTGTGTTGTCCTTCAACAACTCTGAAGGCCTTATCCTTCCTGAGCTTCCTTATAACTCTGAGTCTTAGAAAATACTCTTGCGCGCATTCCTTGTGGAAAACTTTCAAACACTTCAAGTGCTTGAATTCTTTTGACTCTGCTAAGATTCATAACTCTGAGGCTTAGCTTGGCTTGTGCAATCCTTGCACAGCTCATGTGCCTACCTGCACTTCTATGTGAATGAGAACAAAAGTTACCCTATCTGAACCCTCTGTCAATGCACTCCTTGCCGACACTTCGACTGCACTCCTTGTAGGAATCCTTGTTCAGATAGAGAAACAATTGAAACTCATTCCTCCTTCCTATCAGACTTCCATTCAAACATGGAATCATATACACATCATATAAAGCAAATGTATAATAGGAAGAAAACATTCATGAGCATATCATTCAGCATCTATACACAGAGAACAAACATAGAACCATGAATTTGAATCAACTCTTCTATTAATTCAAATATCAGTACATGGGTGTTCTTACACAGCTCTCTGCATGCTCTTGCTTTCTTTTTGATAATGTTACAAATGCACAATGAGGGTGTCTATATCCCGTTTCCCTCTTGTGCTCTCAAACAGTCTAATCTAGAATTAAATTCTATCTACCTGCATTAACTACTTTAAATGCCTTCTATCTACTAAGGATGAGAGCTAAAGGCTCAAGGTCCATTTACAATATACAAGTGCGCTTCATTAAATTTCCACATTAATGTTCACGCATCAAATCCAAGAGAAACTCAAAACTTCTGCTGGCTCGTCCAGCTGTCTCTCACCTTTGTGCTGGCTCGCTTGATGTGTTGGTGATGCTCCTGCATCATCTTCACTGCTAATACATGTGATTATTTTGGTGTTGCATGAAATCATGCCACCTATCCAACTACCTACATTACATCTGGTATGGATGTTTTCACATATAGTAATATATCAATCATTGACTTGTATTACCTCTGTTCTGTAGACTTTGAATCATGATCTTTTCTTAACTTGCAACTTGTTTGTATAGAAGTGTCAAATGATTTTCAATCTTCCATTCCGAACCTCTTTAACATTTCTCTGATATACTTAGTTTGAGAAATAAAAATTCCTTGGTTGATTTGATGTATCTAAAGACCGAGAAAGAAGGATAGTTCTCCGAGCAATGACATTTCAAATTCATTCTACACATCCTTTTCAAATTTATGGCTTAACTTTTCATTAGTACTTCCAAAAATAAGATCATCAACATAAACTTCAATTAATAAAATAATATCTTGAGTTACCTTGATGTAGAGGTTGTTGTCTGCACTTACTTTTTTGAACCCTTCCTATTGTAGATATTTATCTAGTATGGAGTACCATCCTCTAGGACCCTATTTTAGAGTATGCATGGCCTTATTCAATTTACACACATGATATGCATTCTTTGACATCTAAAATCCTTATGGTTGTTCAATGTAGACTTATTCTTCAAGTTCCCCCTTCAGAAAAGTTGATTTCACATCCATCTGATACACTTTAATATTCTTGGAGCATGCGTAAGCTAAGAACAATCAGATTTCTTCCATTCTGACAACTAGGGAAAATGTCTCTTCAAAATCAATTCCTTCAACCTGTGCATATCCTTTACATACCAATCTATATTTATTCCTTGTAACATGTCCATATTCATTCAATTTATTTATGAAAATCCACTTTGTTCCAATCACATTCTTCTTCTTTGGTCTTAGAACCAATTTCCAAGTGTCATTTTTCTCTATTTGATCCAATTCTTCATCCATGGACTTATTCCATAATTCATCCTCTATGTCCTCTTCAAAACAGTTTGGTTCAATCGTAGATAAGAGTGCTAGGTGCATTTGTTCTAGTGAATGAATTCTTCTTCTAGTCTCAACTCCTGCATCGTTGTTTATGATAATCTGATCTAAAGGATGATTCTTCTATACTTGTTTGCTAGGTGTCTTTGGAGGCAGTTGCTTAACTTTCTCTTTTACTTATATTTGATATTCTTCATCTTCCCCTTCTACTTCTTCTTGATATTATGCTTTTTCTTCGTAAAATTGTTCCATTGATTCATTTTCTTCTTCCTTTAATTCTCATCCACCCGTTTCATCAATTATTACATTGATGGTTTCCACAAATTTGTTCAACCTCAAATTGTAACACTTGTATGCTTTCCTTGGACTTGAGTAGCCAACAAGTAGTCATTTATCCATACAATATTCAAACTTTCTCATTCTGCCATCTTCTCTTTTGATGTAGCATTTGCTTCCAAATGCTCTGAAGTGCTTCACATTTGCTGGTCTTCCTTTCCAAAGCTCGTAGGGATTTTTGTCATTGTTGTTTATGAAAATTACTCTATTTTGAATGTGAATTGTTGTATGCACTACATGTGTCCAAAAAAATATCTGTCAATTTGGAATCCATTAGCATTGTTCAAGCCATTTCCTATGTAATTATAATCCATTATGATAATGTTCCTTTGTCTATGAACCACTCTCTGAACCAATCTATGAATCCATTCTCCTGTCTACTGTCATATATCTATCCAAACCTGCTAGGTGGTCTTACGAATCCATCTTTGTCCATACTATCCAAGACTCTATTGCACAACTGTCCATAATGTTGACCCATTTATCACTATACTATCATGAAGTCTTCACTACTACAACTGATTAATCATTCAAACTGTACTTCTGCTCACTGACTGCTCTGGACCTGTCTACTCAAAATCTACAAGTTGATCGAAGGATAGTTCTTTGGTCTGTCACAACTATCGCATAGATGCCCCATGTCTAATATTCATATTACCTAGGAGTCTCTAAGCCAGATGGCTTAGAACAATTCCTTATTTGATGTGTATTCATCATCTTATTCATTGGTATATTTATCATATGTCTGAGCTCCGACTTCTTTGTTTCTGTTTGTGGATTCATCTTTCAGTACAATGCCTAAAAGTACAATCTATTTAACCTATTCCTTACTTACCTCTCCTTATTTTCTTTCAGTTATTTTCCAAACCTTTATGTATCTGAAATCTTTCTTTTTTCTCTGTAGAATTTTCCTCATATCATTTTATTTCCAACCTTTTGATCTTTGGGACCTGGTCTTTGTTCACCTGTTCTTCAGTTTTTCTTATCCATACTTTCTTATATATGATATCAATGTTCTCTTTCATCGAAGTATCGATCATGCTTCTACAATAACTAGTTATGTATCCGTAGTTATGACATTTGTAACATTCAATGTCACGTGGGGCCACATAGACATTTCTTGCTTGAACATTTATTTTATCATCCTTGCAATCTGCAACCTTATGTTCAAAATTAGTATAATAAAAACAATGACCATAAAATAAATTTGTATGCCTCGGAGTGAATGATCTTATTTTTGGTCTAGTCCTTTGGAATTTCTTCCTTAACTGATCATGATCATGATTGAAGCTTCTTTTTGTCTTGAACATGGATGGTCTTCTTGAAGATGTATCTTCAATAGTTTTCTTAGATTCTGGTTGACCATGATTCTTTCCTTTGAGTACTTCTGCATAAATCTTTCTATTTTCTTCATTCTTATTTTCTAGTAACCTATAGTGCTTCTATTCATTCTCTATAACTAATGTGGATGCTTCTGTCTCTTCAACATTCATGTTGATCGTGACTATTTTACTTCTAATTGTGACAACTTCTTCTTCAAGATTCTCAACCTCTTCTTCTTTCTTCATTATTAGAGACTTCATGAATTCTTTTGTTCTTTTCTCTTCTTCAAGATTAATTTTTAATGTGATTATTTATTCTTCAATTCCTTTCTCTTCTTGACCAAACTCTTCCTAAAGTTGGTATAGTCGTTAGTTATTTCCTTCAGATGATCTATCAATATATTCTCTCTCATTCCTACTTCTTCCTTATGCGATGCTATGTTGGCTTCGAAATTTCTTATATGTATTTAAGAAATACATTCATTAGAAGAACCAACTTCCTTTTTTTTCCAGTTGCAACTGGAAGGAGGCTCCAACCCCATAGTTTCTCAGGCTACAACCTAAGGGAAGCTCCAACTCCCCAATTCTCTGGCTACAACTAGAAGGAGACTACAACCCCTTATGTTCTCTGGATACAATAGGAAGGTGGCTACAACCACCTGGCCTTGCCCCGTCCAACCACCCTATCATAGAAGTAGAATGATGGAACCATTGTCACACTATCGTTGTAAGATATAATGTTGTAAACCTGTACCAACCAACCTGCAAAAAACAAATTGTAACAATCTTTACCAAACAACTTGGGCCAACATGTACCATGCATCAAATTGTACCTCAATCTGTACCATAAACAAGTG
The DNA here is from genome assembly GCA_900067695.1 of Picea abies. Lineage (NCBI taxonomy): Eukaryota > Viridiplantae > Streptophyta > Pinopsida > Pinales > Pinaceae > Picea > Picea abies. The sequence goes on along the minus strand of CBVK0101686525.1, from coordinate 6,435 downwards.
CATCAACCATGCACCAAACCTTCACAAATAACCTGTTACAATAACATGTCTGAACAACCTACCACAACAACCTGTCTCATCAATCTTATCAACCAAATCACATCTATTCACCAAGATCAATCACCAAGGCAACTCTCAACCATATGAACAATATCACCAAGATGTGCATCAACCAGGCATAACACAACAATGCATAATCATCACCAAGATCAATCTCTAATTCTAATAATATACCAAGACAAGTATGCTACATCATCCATAAACCATGTGTGAACAATATTACTAACAAGTGCCTCCAACCATCTACCAAGTATGTACCAATCATGCATCAAATACACATTAACCATGACTCATCAAGATGTACCAACATCATCAACTATGACTCATCAATATGTAGCAACATCATCAACTATACACCTCATGTATGTGCGAATTCATCAATTACTTGTCTCAATCATGTATCCAACATGTACATCAACCAAAATCCCTCATCAATTTCATCATCCAAATCTGATTTGTAACTTTTTAATAGAACTAGTTTATATGATCACATACCTGAAAACTTTTCTTAACTTTAACAACAAGAGACTAGCATTTTCATCAAAATTCACTTTACTCTCACATGACTAATTTTGGATTAGTCAACAACCCTAACTTGAAATAATCATAACTGTATATCTGTAATGAAGAAATATATGAAAATAGTACACAATGTTCTTCAGTGTCTTCTATGCAATTCCTCGAGGTTTCACTACTTGGAACCTCTCATAAGAGGAGTTATAGAAAAAATGGCATACATTGTCAAATTCTGAATTATTCTAGAGAGAGAACTTGTAGAGTGTGGCCCGCATGGAAGATTTGTTGTATGGATATGGAATTTGTACACAAAATTCTAAATACTGTAATATAACCAATACATTTGGTCTTATTGAATTTGGATCTGTTATGAAGAAGTTATGACATTTTTACCTAAAACCCCTGTTTTAGACTAGATTAACCACAAACCCTATTTTCCACGAAGTGTAACTACAAAAATACAACGACCCACAAGATGAAATGTTTATCATATCTACCTGGATATGTTTCCTCAACAATATCCAGATTTCACGATATGAATCATTCTAGAAAATATTCTATTGCACAAATGGTGAGATGACATGTAAATAACATACCTTAGAAAACATCATCAAAATAATTTATCCTCCCTTGAATTTAAACCTTCTTTACTTCACCTTCCCTCTGAAATTCACCTTAGATATCCTTTGGTTACCTTAGTCACTTGTAGATATTTAATATTCTCAAGTGTAATTAAATGTGAGACCCTTGCCTCTTATTTATACTTTTATGTAGCTTCATCAATGGGTTACCTTCTAACCATCTTAAACCACTTTCCTTATTTTAGGGCTAACCCACTTCTAACCACTTGTCCACTTAGTAATTTCTCCATTAAATTTCTTATTTAAATAATTTATTTTGTATCCACTTTGACTTCACTCATCACTTCATGTTATTATTTAAATAATTTCTTTCTTTGGAACCACTACTTGACATTTTGGGGCTTCTAAATGACTCATGAGGGTTCACATGGCCATAACTCTCTAACCGTGAGGAGTTATGTGATGTTCCACATACCAATGAAATGACATTACATGTACTATCCATCTAGAATAGTCTTACCTTCAAATATATTAAAACTCATACCATTATACATCAAACAAACTTGGGTCCATTACCCAAACCTTTGTGCTACCAGAATTCACAACCAAAATTTCTTCAAGAGTTGACATCAATGAAAACCAACCCAAATAATCAACAATTGTTGATTATTTGGGTTGTTTTTCATTGATGTCAACCCTTGAAGAAAGTCTGGTAGCACAAAGGTTTGAGTAATGGACCCAAGTTTGTTTTATGCATAATGGTATGAGTTTTAATATATTTGAAGGTAGGACTATTCTAGATGGATAGTACATGTCATTCCATTTAAATTGGTATGTGGAATGTCACATAACTCCTCACGGTTCGAGAGTTATGGCCATGTGAAGTTGGAGAACCCTCACAAGTCATCTAGAAACCCCACAAGGTCAAAGTAGTCAAAGTGTTTGCAAATAAGAAATTATTTAAATAATAAATTTAAGTGATGAGCGTCATATAAGTCAAAGTGGATACAAAATAAATTATTTAAATAATAAATTTAATGAAAAAATTACTAAGTGGACAAGTGGGTAGAAGTGGGTTAGCCCTAAAATAAGGAAAGTGGTTTAAGATGGTTAGAAGGTACTCCTTGAGGAAGCTACATAAAAGTATAAATAAGAGGTAAGGGTCTCTCATTTTAATGACACTTGAGCATATTGAATATATATATATATATATATATATATATATATATATATATNNATATATATATATATATATATATATATATATATATATATATAAGTGAATGAGATAACCAAAGGATATCTAAGGATAATTTCAGAGGGAAGGTGAAGCAAAGAAGGCCAAAATTCAAGGGAGGATTAATTCTTTGGATGATGCTTTCTGAGGTATTTTATTTATAGGTCATCTCACCATTTTTGCCATAACATTTTTTCTAGAATGATTCAAACCACGAAATAAGGAGGCTATCGAGACAACATATCCAAGTATTTGTGATAAAAATTTCTTGTAAGTCATTTTATTTTTGGAGTTACACTCCATGGAAAATAGGGTTTGTGGCTAGTCATGAAACTGGTCTAAACCAAGTGTTTCAGGTAAAAACGTCATAACTTATTCATAACAAATCTAAATTCAGTAAGACCAAATGTATTGGTTAGAGTACAGTCTGTAGTATTCTTTATACCATTTTCAAATCCATACAACAAATATTCCGTGCAGGTCACGCTCTACAAGTAGTATTCTTTATACCATTTTCAAATCCATACAACAAATATTCCGTGCAGGTCACGCTCTACAAGTTCTCTCTCTAGAATAATCCAAATTCAACAATGTATATCATTTTTGTTATAACTCATTTTTGGAGAGGTTTCAAGCAGTGAAACCTGGAGAATATTGTGTACTATTTTCAGATCATTATTCATTACAGAGACATAGTTATGATTATTTCAAGTTTGGGTTGTTGACTAATCGAAAATTAGTCATGTGAGACTAAAATAAAGTTTGATGAAAATGATAGTCTCTTGTTGCTAAAGCTAAGGAAGGTTTGAAGCTATGTGATCATATACACCAATTATATTACAAAGTTACAAATAATATTTGGATGATGAAATTGAAGAGGGATTTTGGTTGAGGCACATGTTGGGTACATGGTTGAAGTAGTTGATGAGTTGGGACATCCATGAGGTGTATAGTTGATGATGTTGGTACATATTGAGGAGTCATTCTCTATAACTAATGTGGATTCTTCTGTCTCTTCAACATTCTTGTTGATCTTGACTATTTTACTTCTCAATGTGACAACTTCTTCTTCAAGATTCTCAACCTCTTATTCTTTCTTCATTATTTGAGACTTCATGAATTCTTTTTTTCTTTTCTCTTCTTGAAGATTAATTTTTAATGTGATTATTTAATCTTCAATTCCTTTCTCTTCTTGACCAAACTCTTCCTAAAGTTGGTCTAGTCGTTAGCTCTTTCCTTAACATGATGTGTCAATATATTCTCTCTCATTCCTTCTTCTTCCTTCTATGATGATATGTTGGCTTCCAAATTTCTTATATGTATTTGAGAATTACATTCATTGGAAGAACCAACTTCCTTTTTTTCCAATTGCAACTTGAAGGAGTCTCCAACGCCGTAGTTTCTAAGTCTACAACCTAAGGGAAGCTCCAACTACCCAATTCTCTGGCTACAACTAGAAGGAGGATACAACCCCTTATGTTCTCTAGATACAATAGGAAGGTGACTACAACCACCTGGCCTTGCCCCGTCCAACCACCCTATCGTAGAAATAGAATGGTGGAACCATTGTCACACTATTGTTGTGAGATATAATGTTGTAAACCTATATCAATCAACCTGCAAAAAACAAATTGTAAAAATCTATACCAAACAACTTGGGCCAACATGTACCATGCATCAAATTGTACCTCAATCTGTACCATAAACAAGTGCATCAACCATGCACCAAACCTGTACAAATAACCTATTACAATAACATGTCTAAACAACCTATCTCATCAATATTATCAACCAAATCACATCTATTAGCCAAGATCAATCACCAAGAGAACTCTCAACCATATGAACAATATCACCAAGATGTGCATAAACCAAGCATAATACAACAATGCATAATCATCACCAAGATCAATACCTGATTCTAATAATATACCGAGACAAGTATGCTACATCATCCATAAACCATGTGTGAACAATATTACTAACAAGTGCCTCCAACCATCTACCAAGTATGTACCAATCATGAATTAAATACACATCAACTATGACTCATCAAGATGTACCAACATCATCAACTATGACTCATCAATATGTAGCAACATCATCAACTATACACCTCGTGTATGTGCAAATTCATCAATTACTTGTCTCAATCATGTATCCAACATGTACCTCAACCAAAATCCCTCATCAATTTCATCATCCAAATCTGATTTTTAACTTTTTAATAGAACTACTATATATGATCACATACCTGAAAACCTTTCTTAACTTTAACAACAAGAGACTAGCATTTTCATCAAACTTTACTTTACTCTCACATGACTAATTTTGGATTAGTCAACAACCCTAACTTGAAATAATCATAACTGTGTATCTGTAATGAATAAATATATGAAAATAGTACACAATTTTCTTAAGTGTCTTCTATGCAATTCCTTGAGGTTTCACTACTTGGAACCTCTCATAAAAGAAGTTATAGAAAAAATGACATACATTGCCAAATTTTGACTTATTCTAGAGAGAGAACTTGTAGAGTGTGGCCCCGCATGGAATATTTGTTGTATGGATCTGGAATTTGTACACAGAATTCTAAATACAATAATATAACCAATACATTTGGTCTTATTGAATTTGGATCTGTTATGAAGAAGTTGTGACATTTTTACCTGAAACCCCTGTTTTAGACTAGAATAACCACAAACCCTATTTTCCATGAAGTGTAACTACAAAAATACAACGACCCACAAGATGAAATTTTTATCATATCTACTTGGATATGTTTCCTTAACAACATCCATATTTCACGATCTCAATCATTCGAGAAAATATTCTATTGCACAAATGGTGAGATGACATGTAAATAACATACCTTAGAAAACATCATCAAAATAATTTATCCTCCCTTGAATTTCAACCTTCTTTACTTCACCTTCCCTCTGAAATTCGCCTTAGATATCCTTTGGTTACCTTAGTCACTTGTATATATTTAATATTCTCAAGTGTAATTAAATTTGAAAACCTTGCCTCTTATTTATAATTTTACGTAGCTTCATCAATGGGTTATCTTCTAACCATCTTAAACCACTTTCCTTATTTTAGGGCTAACCCTAACCCACTTCTAACCACTTGTCCACTTAGTAATTTCTCCATTAAATTTCTTATTTAAATAATTTCTTTTGTATCCACTTTGACTTCACTCATCACTTCACGTTATTATTTAAATAATTTATTTCTTTGGAACCACTTTGACTACTTGACATTTTGGGGCTTCTAAATGACTCATGAGGGTTCACATGGCCATAACTCTCTAACCGCGAGGAGTTATGTGATGTTCCACATACCAATAAAATGAAATTACATGTACTATCCATCTAGAATAGCCTTACCTTCAAATATATTAAAACTCATACCATTATACATCAAACAAACTTGGGTCCATTACCCAAACCTTTGTGCTACCAAAATTCACTACCAAAATTTCTTCAAGAGTTGACATCAATGAAAACCAACCCAAATAATAAACAATTGTTGATTATTTGGGTTGTTTTTCATTGATGTCAACCCTTGAAGAAAGTCTGGTAGAAAAAAGGTTTGGGTAATGGACCTAAGTTTGTTTTAGGCATAATGGTATGATTTTTAATATATTTGAAGGTAAGACTATTCTAGATGGATAGTACATGTCATTCCATTTCCATTGGTATGTGGAACATCACATAACTCCTCACGGTTAGAGAGTTATGTCCATGTGAAGTTGGAGAACCCTCACAAGTCATCTAGAAACCCCAAAAGGTCAAAGTAGTCAAAGTGGTTGCAAATAAGAAATTATTTAAATAATAAATTGAAGTGATGAGCGTTATATAAGTCAAAGTGGATACAAAATAAATTATTTAAATAATAAAGTTAATGGAAAAATTACTAAGTGGACAAGTGGGTAGAAATGGGTTAGCCCTAAAATAAGGAAAGTGGTTTAAGATGGTTAGAAGGTACGCCTTGAGGAAGCTACATAAAAGTATAAATAAGAGGTAAGGGTCTCTCATT
>CBVK0101686524.1:0-11832 GCA_900067695.1 Picea abies | reverse complement strand
GATGATGCTTTCTAAGGTATTTTATTTACAGGTCATCTCACCATTTTCGCCATAACATTTTTTCTAGAATGATTCAGACAACGAAATAAGGAGGTTATTGAGACAACATATCCAAGTATTTGTGATAAAAATTTCTTGTAAGTCATTTTATTTTTCGAGTTACACTCCATGGAAAATAGGGTTTGTTGCTAGTCATGAAACTGGTCTAAAACAAGTGTTTCAGGTAAAAACGTCATAACTTATTCATAACAAATCTAAATTTAGTAAGATCAAATGTATTGGTTAGAGTACAGTCTATAGTACTCTTTATACCATTTTGAAATCCATAAAAAAAATATTTCATGCAGGTCACGCTCTACAAGTTCTCTCTCTAGAATAATCCAAATTCAACAAGGTATATCATTTTTGTTATAACTCATTTTTGGAGAGGTTTCAAGCAGTGAAACCTGGAGAACATTGTGTACTATTTTCAGATCTTTAATCATTACAGAGACATATTTATGATTATTTCAAGTTAGGGTTGTTGACTAATTGAAAATTAGTCATGTGAGACTAAAGTAAAGTTTGATGAAAATGCTAGTGACGCAGACCACAACCTCTACCTCGACAGAGACCTCTACGCTGACCTCCCGGTCTTAAGGATCATTCTAAATTACTCCTGAGCCAAAGTGGCTCCTTTGATTCTCCTCTGTAATCCTTATTAAGATTGACCCATAGGTCTGTCTTGTGCGTTACAGCCCTTAGGCCTTAGCGCTTCTTCGTTCCCAATAGAAAATAACAATCGAGTTTCGGGGTTTTTCAAACTCCTGATGTCATGAACCTTTGGTTACCGATCTCCCGATCTCTGATACACCGATACACTCCCCTGCCCTTTGGTTACCGATCTCCCGATCTCTGATACACCGATACACTCCCCTGCTTCCTTAGCCTTCTAGGCTAATCCTTTAGTCCACACGACCTTTCCTTACATGACCATAGTCATATACCTTATCAGGATTTCGGGGTTTTTGATGTCAAGGTGTATGTGAGTCCTTATTCCTCGGACCCCGATTCCCGATGCGACATCCCTAAAAGCCCTCCACTGTAAACAAAATCAACGACCATGATTGTTTATTAGGATCAACGACTCTAGGTCTCCCTTGGGGTTTTGTGACTTCTAATGCTGAAGTGATTTTCCTTCCATTTTCCCCAATCTCACGAATGTCGATTCCCCAACAATTGACTTTTCCTTTCGGGGAATTTCCCAACGGCTTCGATCTCGCCCATGCGTCCCTTAGAGATGAACAACCCTGATATGCTCTTGGGCCCCTGCGACTTCAAATCCTTGATGCCTCGTTCTGAAGAAATGACATCAATTGGGTCCCACACGACGCTCTCCTCTTGTCGGAGACTCAGAATTCATGATTCTGAGCTGTAAGAGTATCCTGTCCTCAGGAACTCCGATACGCTGAACTCTGACTTCGTCATATCTTCTGACACACATCCCAAATGATGGATGGTTCAGATCGAACCTCGAAATTCACTTAAACGTAAAGTCTAACCACTTCACTTGTATGAACCCCGATGACCAAATCCCTGATGTCTTCTCAGGGGTTTCCCTCTACTCACAAGGACTTAAATTCTGTGCAACTCCTTTCGAACCAGATGGTTGACGGGTAATTGGGTGATGATCCGATGACTCACGACCCCTGGAAATAGAACTCTGAATGCAGTCGTAGCCTCCCTTCTCCTCTAGATGATCTGACGGCTGGCGTGATTTCGAAAATCCTTTCCACAAGATCCGAACCGTTCGTTCTCTCCTTTGTGAGTCTATGCATGAACCGAGCGTTCGCTCTTCGTACAAATCACGATGCCTCCTAAACACTTCCAGTTGCAACTCCCTAGCACTGTTCCTGAACTACTTGAAGGCCCTATCCTTCTTGAGCTTTCTCACGACTCTGAGTCTTAGAGAAGATTTTGTTTTACGTGCACTCCTTGCGGCAACCCCCAGATACCTTCAAATATATGAAAACCCTTCGAATCTGCGCACACCTACAACAACAGTCCTTCAATGCTTCGCTCAGATTCACACGCTCTTCCGATCTCACCACGACCTTTCCTTACATGACCATAGTCATATACCTTATCAGGATTTCGGGGTTTTTGATGTCAAGGTGTATGTGAGTCCTTATTCCTCGGACCCCGATTCCCGATGCGACATCCCTAAAAGCCCTCCACTGTAAACAAAATCAACGACCATGATTGTTTATTAGGATCAACGACTCTAGGTCTCCCTTGGGGTTTTGTGACTTCTAATGCTGAAGTGATTTTCCTTCCATTTTCCCCAATCTCACGAATGTCGATTCCCCAACAATTGACTTTTCCTTTCGGGGAATTTCCCAACGGCTTCGATCTCGCCCATGCGTCCCTTAGAGATGAACAACCCTGATATGCTCTTGGGCCCCTGCGACTTCAAATCCTTGATGCCTCGTTCTGAAGAAATGACATCAATTGGGTCCCACACGACGCTCTCCTCTTGTCGGAGACTCAGAATTCATGATTCTGAGCTGTAAGAGTATCCTGTCCTCAGGAACTCCGATACGCTGAACTCTGACTTCGTCATATCTTCTGACACACATCCCAAATGATGGATGGTTCAGATCGAACCTCGAAATTCACTTAAACGTAAAGTCTAACCACTTCACTTGTATGAACCCCGATGACCAAATCCCTGANNNNGTAAAGTCTAACCACTTCACTTGTATGAACCCCGATGACCAAATCCCTGATGTCTTCTCAGTGGTTTCCCTCTGCTCACGAGGACTTAAATCCTATGCAACTCCTGTCGAACTAGATGGTTGATGGGTAACTAGGTGATGATCTGACAACTCATGACCCCTAGAACTAGAACTCTGAATGCAACCGTAGCCTCCCTGCTCCTCTGGCTGATCTGACAGCTGGGAGAAATGGTTGAAACTCATTTCACTTCCTCTCAAACTTCAATTTCAACACATGAAATCATATACACAACATAACAACAAATGCATGATAGGAGGAAAACATTTATGAGCATATCAATCAACATACATACATAGAGAATAACACAACGCCATGAATTTGAATCAGTTTCCTTCTATTAATTCAAGACCTGTACATGGATGTTCTTACACAACTCTCTGCATGCTCTTCTTCTCAATGCTCAGAAAATTATGTTACAATACACAATGAAGGTGTCTATATCCTGTTTCCCTCTTGCGCTCTACAAACTATCTAATCTAGAATTTAATTTCTATCTACCTTCATTAACTATATTAAATGCATCCTACCTACTAAGGACAATATCATATGGCTCAAGGTCTGATTACATTTACAAGTGTGTCTCATCTTAATGGCTTCATTTAAGATGGCGCATAAATTCCCAAGGTGATTTCAAAATTCGTGTTGGATTGTCGGGTTGTCCACTTGTATTCCATGCTGGCTCACTTGACTTGGGAGATGCTCCTACATCATACTCCCACGCTTGAAATTTTTCATGGGATCCTGTCCATTGGCTCTTGCACGATCTATCCATGCTTCAGAATCTCTGCTTTGGTCTCCCAGTTGGCATCTTCAACTGGATGGTTCTTCCATTTGACCAGATACTCAAAGTATTTCTTTCGCCTGGTCCTCTTACCCACTCATTTATCCAGTATCCATTCCATCTATGGCTTATCTGGAATTGGCATCTGCTTTTTCCACTAAACCTTTGACTATTCATCACTTCCAGTATCTGTTTCCCCAGTTCTATATGGTTATAAATCTGAGACATTGAATATCGTAGATATTCTGATCCCATCAGGTAATTCAATCTCATAATCATTTTCTCCAATTTTCTTCAAGACCTTGCAGGGTCCAATTTTATTCATATTTAACTTATTATATGTTCCTCTCGAGAACCTTTCCTTTCTCAAATGTGCCAGAACCAGATCACCAACCTTGAACTGAAGTTTTCTTCTATGCTAATCGGCTCTGCGCTTATAATCTTGGCTTGAATTCTGCAACCGCTCCTTCACTCGGTTGTGAAGTTCGTTCATCGCTTCTCTAAAATCTTTTGCACTAGCACTCCTAGTTGCATTCTGTTCTGAATCTCTCAATTCAGAAATTCCCCTCGGCTGTATACCATAAGCAACCTAGAATGGACTCTGTCTTGTACTCCTGTTCACTGAGTCGTTATACGCAAACTCTGCCTGTGGCAATATATTGTCCCAACTGCTATGGTGCTCTGTCACCAAGCTTCTCAGCAAATCTCCTAGAATTTTGTTCACTACTTCTGTCTGTCCATCCATCTGCAGATGATATGCTGAACTAAACAACAAGTTAGTTCCCAGCTTCTTCCATAAGGTCCTCCATAAATTCCCTATGAACTTTGTATCTCTGTCCAAAACTATGGTCCTTGGCAAGCCATGAAGTTGAATGACTTCTTTGAAAAACAGGTTCGCGATGTGAGTCACATCACTGGTTTTCTGACATGGGATAAAGTGTGCCATCTTGGAAAATATATCCACCACCACAAAGATCGAATCAAATCCTCTTTCCATCCTTGGCAACCCCAATATGAAATCCATGCTAATTTCATCCTAGAGCTTTTCAGGTATGGGCAATGGTTGATAAAAACCCACATTCTGCTTCCTCCCCTTCGAATGCTAGAAAATCCTGCATCTGTCCACAAATATCTTGACCTCTGATCACATCCCTAGCCAAAAGTATGATTCGCTTAGATTTGTGAATGTTTTTTCATGACTGAAGTGTCCGAACAATCCTCTGCTATGTTTCTCCTTCAGCAGATTCTCCCTCATGGAACAATTTGGAATACACAATCGATTGCCTTTAAACAACAATCCTTCCTGGATCATGTATTCGGCCCACTGGCTTCTATCTCTGAGAACTGTATTCTCAGTTGCTTCATATGCTTCCTTGAAGTCTGGATCATCTATGTACATGTCTCTGAGATCATCAAAACCCAATGTTTTGACTTTGAATTCCTACAACAGCAAACACTTCCTGCTCAAAGCATCAACAACTTTGTTAGCAGTACCATAAATATGTTTAATCACAAATGTAAAATTCTGCATGTATTCAAACCACTTAACATGCCTCTGATTCAAATTCTCTTGTTGAGTCACAAACTGTAATGCATGGTTATCACTATACAAAACAAATTCGTTTGGAATCAAATAGCACCTCCACTTTTTCAATGCCTGAATGATGGAATAAAATTCCTTATCATATGTGGACTACTTCACTTTTGCTTCATTCAGCTTCTTGCTGAAATATGCAATTGTCCTATCATATTGACTCAAGACTGCCCCTATCGCAAATCCACTTGCATCGCATTTCACCTGAAATGTCTTTTGGAAATCCGGCAACACCAAAACTGGTTGTTCCATGATCTTCCTCTTCAACAAATTGAAACTCTTTTCAGCCTCTTCAGTCTAGTGAAAAGACTTGTGTCTTTTCTTCACTGTGTCCATCATCGCTGCACTAATTCCACTGAAATTCCTGATGAATTTTCGGTAGAAACTAGCCAATCCATGAAAACTTCTCACCTCAAAGATATTCTTCGTTGATGGCCAATTCTTGATTACCTCCACTTTATTTGGATCCATCCTCAACTCATTTGTCAAAATAACAAACCCCAAATAAATTATCTCTATCTTCATGAATGAGGACTTCTTCATGTTTATCAACAACTTCTCCTGCTGTAGCTTCTGCATCACTGTAGCCAAATGCTTCAGATGCTCCACTGTTGTTTTACTGAAAACCAATATGTCATCCAAATAAATGATGACAAATTTCCCGATGAACTCCTTCAGGACTTTGTTCATCAACCTCATGAAGGTACTTAGTGCATTTGTTAAGCCAAACAACATAACAAGCCATTCATACAGCCCTTTGTTTGCTTTGAATGTTTTCTTCCACTCATCATCTTCTCTCATGCAAATCTGATGATATCCGCTTTTCAAATCGATCTTTGAAAAATACTTTGCTCCACTTAAGAAATCCATTAAATCATCCGTCCTCGATAATGGAAATCTGTACCTGATCATTATATTATTGATCTCTCTCGAGTCGGTACACATCCTCTAGCCCCCATCTTTATTCAGACTAAGGATTGTCGGAACAACACATGGACTCAAGCTTTCCCTGACCAAACCTTTGTCCAACAACTCCTGGACTTGTCCTTTGACCTCTTCATTCTCCTGTGGCATCAATCTGTACGCGGATTTGTTTGGAAAACTGTCTCCTGGTATGAGATCAATACGACAACTCACACTCCTGATTGGTGGCAACGAATGAGGTAATTTGTCCACTACAATGTCAACAAACTCTTCCAACAGTTCCTTAACCTCCTCTGGTAAATCATCCACTCTTGTGCTAGTCAGAAAATTTTTTAGTTTTCTGACCACAATGAACTGTGGATCCTCCTTCTTCTTAACCTCGGTAAGGAGTTCCTTCACACTCATGAGAAGTACTGTGTTGCTTACTTTGAGCTTTACCTCCTTGTCCTTAATTGGAAGCAACATATGAGTCCTCCCATTCTTTTCTAAGGTATATGTATTCATCCTCCCATCATGAATCACATTTCTATCATATTGCCACGGTCTACCCAGCAATAGATGACAAACATCCATAGGAATGACATCACATAATATCTTATCATTATATCCTCCTATCTTAAATTCAACTAAACATTGTTTGGTGACATTTACCTGATGTCCTTTTTGTAGCCACGAAACCTTATATGGACTTGGATGATCAGTCGTCTCCAGCTCCAGCTTTTCTACCATCTCGATTGAAATGAGATTGTCCATGCTACTGTTGTCCACAATGACCTTGCATGCCCAACCCTTGGTCTTGCAAGCTGTTCTGAAAAGTTTAGTCCTTTGGAATGAACTTTCCACTTCCTTCTCTGGTGTTAAAGGACTTTTCACATTACCAACGATCTTCCGCCTTCAGTGTCTTCTGCCTCAACATCTCGCCTCTGTGCCTCAGCGATGTGAGTTTCTCTAGTTTCTTTCTTTTTCTCTGGACACTCGAATGAATTGTGCCCATTCTTTCCACACGTGAAGCATGTGATTACTCCACCTCTTCCTCTTCCTCTACCTCTAGTACAAGGAAAAGTGTTGTTGTCAGCATAATCTCCTCTCTTCTTATTATGATGTCCCCTCTGTTTAGCATATCGCTTCCCTCGCTGTGAGGTTCCACCTCTCTCTGTCTGAGTTTGAGGTTCTTTCCTGGGCAACTGATTTGCCTCTGGGCTGACTTCTGCCTCTGCCCCTATGAATCTTATTTCAGCTCAACTTCTCTTCAACTTTCAGAGCCATTTGATAAGCATCTTCCACTATTCATATGGTCACCATACTCATTTCATCCTGAATCTCATATCTCAGGCCATTCATATACCTGGCCACTTTTTCATCATTGCTTTCGCGATGACCTGCCCTGATATTCAACCTGTAAAACTCTTCAGTATATTCCTTTACTATCATCAGCTTCTGTCTCAGGTTTTTCATTCTCCTGAACAGAGAAATTTGATAGTCCCTGGGAGTGAATTTTTCCTTCATCTTCGCTATCATCCTATCCCAGCTTTTAATTTTCTACTTGCCTTGGCGACGCCTATCCGCTTGTAGTTCATCCCACCACAAGGCTGAATGTCCTTTTAATCTCGTGACATCATGCTTGACCTTCTTGTCCTCTTCGATATCTTCATAGTCAAAGTAGGTGTCTAGAACTCTAATCCAGTCTAGAAGCTCTTCTACATCCAGATTTCCCTCATAAACTTGAATATCCACCTTCACCTTTGCACCCATTCTTGCAACATCTTTAAGTAAGCGCTCATTTGCTGCATCGTCTGCTATGATTTCTTCTTCTCCATGTCTAGCATCATCTTCATTTTCAGACACACTGATATCTCCTACATCAGATGAGCGCCTTTGTCTTATCTCCATGTCCACAAGTCTGGCACGTATGTTATGTATATCTCTTTCTACTTCTGGATTCTGCACTTCTCTACCCCTTCCTTTGGACATTTCCCTTTCCTCCTCTGGATCGAGTGATTGTCTATCTCTCCTCCTTGGTGGCATGGTGAATTTTCTTCCTCCCTGCTACAGAAAGCAAAGAAGCTTTTCTCATCTCCGATACCACATGACGCAGACCGCACCCTCTACCTCGATAGAGACCTCTGCGTTGACCTCTCGGTCTTAAGGATCATTCTAAATTACTCCCAAGATGAAGTGGCTTCTTTGATTCTCCCCTGTAATCTTTATTAATATTGACCCACAGGTCTGTCTTGCTCGTTACAGCCCTTAGGCCTGAGCGCTTCTTCATTCCCAACAGAAAATAACAATCAGGTTTCGGGGTTTTTCAAACTCCCGATGTCATGACCCTTTGGTTACCGATCTCCCGATCTCTGATACACCGATACGCTCCCCTACTGCCTTATCCTTCCAGGCTAAGCCTTTAGTCCATGCGACCTTTCCTTATATGACCACAGTCATATACCTTATCAGGATTTCGGGGTTTCTGATGTCGAGGTGTATGTGAGTCCTTATTCCCTGGACCCTGATTCTCAATGTGACGTCCCTGAAATCCTTCCACCGTAAACAAAATCAACAACCGTGATCGTTTATTAGGATCAATGGCTCCAGGTCTCCCGCGGGGTTTCACGAATTCTAATGTCGAAGTGATTTTCCTTCCATTTTCCCCAATCTCATGAATGTCGATTCCCCGACAATTGACTTTTCCTTTCAGGTAATTTCCTGATGGCTTCGATCTCGCCCACGTGTCCCTTAGAGATGAACGACCCTAATATGCTCTTGGGCCCCTGCGACTTCAAATCCTTGATGCCTCATTCTGACGAAATGACGTCAATTGGGTCCCACATGATGCTCTCCTCTTGTCGGAGAATCGAAATTCACGATTCCGAGCTATAAGAGTATCTTGTCCTCAGGACCTCCGATACGTCGAAATCTGACTTCGTTAGATCTTCCGACACACGTCCCAAATGATGGATGGTTCAGATTGAACCTCAGACTTCGCCCAAATGTAAAGTCTAACCACTTCACTTGTATGAACCCCGATGACCAAATCCCTGATGTCTTCTCAGGGGTTTCCCTCTACTCACAAGGACTTAAATTCTGTGCAACTCCTTTCGAACCAGATGGTTGACGGGTAATTGGGTGATGATCCGATGACTCACGACCCCTGGAAATAGAACTCTGAATGCAGTCGTAGCCTCCCTTCTCCTCTAGATGATCTGACGGCTGGCGTGATTTCGAAAATCCTTTCCACAAGATCCGAACCGTTCGTTCTCTCCTTTGTGAGTCTATGCATGAACCGAGCGTTCGCTCTTCGTACAAATCACGATGCCTCCTAAACACTTCCAGTTGCAACTCCCTAGCACTGTTCCTGAACTACTTGAAGGCCCTATCCTTCTTGAGCTTTCTCACGACTCTGAGTCTTAGAGAAGATTTTGTTTTACGTGCACTCCTTGCGGCAACCCCCAGATACCTTCAAATATATGAAAACCCTTCGAATCTGCGCACACCTACAACAACAGTCCTTCAATGCTTCGCTCAGATTCACAACTGAGGCTTTCCTTAGGCTGTGCACTCCTTGCATAGCTCCTATAACCTAATTTCACTACTGGGTGAATGAGAACAAGAGTTAAACTATCTGAGCCTTCTGTCAATGCACTCCTTGCGGACGACTTCAACTGCACTCTTTGCAGGAATCCTTGCTCAGATAGAGAAATGGTTGAAAATCATTCCACTTCCTCTCAGAATTCAATCTCAACACATGAAATCATATACACAGCATAACAACAAATGCATGACAGGAAGCAAACATCTTTGAGAAAATCAATCAACATACATACACAGAGAATAACACAACGCCATGAATTTGAATCAATTTCCTTCTATTAATTCAAGACCTGTACATGGATGTTCTTACACAACTCTCTGCATGCTATTCTTCTCAATGCTTAGAAAATTATGTTACAATACACAATGAGGGAGTCTCTATCCCATTTCCCTCTTGCACTCTACAAACTGTCTAATATAGAATTTAATTTCTATCTACCTTCATTAACTATCTTAAATGCCTCCTACCTACTAAGGACGAGAATGTATGGCTCAAGGTCTGATTACATTTACAAGTGCGTCTCATCTTAATGGATTCATTTAAGATGGCGCATAAATTCCCAAGGTGATTTCAAAATTCATGTTGGCTTGTCCAACTGTCCACTTGTATTCCGCGCTAGCTCGCTTGACTTGGGAGATGCTCCTGCATCAGCTAGTCTCTTGTTGTTAAAGTAAGGAAGGTTTGAAGGTATGTGATCATATACACCAATTATATTACAAAGTTACAAATAAGATTTGGATGATGAAATTGAAGAGGGATTTTGGTTGAGGCACATGTTGGGTACATGGTTGAAGTAGTTGATTAGTTGGCACATCCATGAGGTGTATAGTTGATGATGTTGGTACATATTGGGGAGTCATTCTCTATAACTAATGTGGATTCTTCTGTCTCTTCAACATTCTTGTTGATATTAACTATTTTACTTCTCAATGTGACAACTTCTTCTTCAAGATTCTCAACCTCTTCTTCTTTCTTCATTATTTGAGACTTCATGAATTATTTTGTTCTTTTCTCTTCTTCAAGATAAATTTTTAATGTGATTATTTATTCTTCAATTCCTTTCTCTTCTTGACCAAACTCTTCCTAAAGTTGGTTTATTCGTTAGTTATTTCCTTAAAATGATCTGTCAATATATTCTCTCTCATTCCTGTTTCTTCCTTCTGTGATGTTATGTTGGCTTCAAAATTTCTTATATGTATTTAAGAATTACATTCATTGGAAGAACCGACTTCCTTTTTTTTCTAGTTGCAACTGGAAGGAGGCTCCAACCTCGTAGTTTCTCAGGCTACAACCTAAGGGAAGCTCAACCTCCCCAATTCTCTGGCTACAACTAGAAGGAGACTACAACCCCTTATGTTTTCTGGATACAATAGGAAGGTGGCTACAACCACCTAGCCTTGCCCCATCCAACCACCCTATTGTAGAAGTAGAATGATGGAACCATTGTCACACTATCGTTGTGAGATATAATGTTGTAAACTTGTACCAATCAACCTACAAAAACCAAATTGTAACAATCTATACCAAACAACTTGGGCCAACATGTACCATGCATCAAACTGTACTTCAATATGTACCATAAACAAGTGGATCAACCATGCACCAAACCTGTACAAATAACCTGTTACAATAGCATGTCTAAACAACCTATCACAACAACCTTTCTCATCAATATTATAAACCAAATCACATCTATTCACCAAGACAACTCTCAACCATATGAACAATATCACCAAGATGTGCATCAACCAAGAATAACACAACAATGCATAATCATCACCCAGATCAATATCTGATTCTAATAATATACCAAGACAAGTATGCTAAATCATCCATAAACCATGTGTGAACAATATTACTAACAAGTGCCTCCAACCATCTACCAAGTATGTACCAATCATGCATCAAATACACATCAACTATGACTCATCAATATGTACCAACATCATCAACTATGACTCATCAATATGTAGCAACATCATCAACTATACACCTCACGTATGTGCGAATTCATCAATTACTTGTCTTAATCATGTATCCAACATGTAAATCAACCAAAATCCTGTTGGATCATGTTGTCATTGATGCCAATGGTTTGATTACTTGGGAGATTGTTGGGTCATATGTCATTGATGTAAATGGTTTGGTTTGATTGATGTCATTGGTTGA
>CBVK0101686512.1:0-13272 GCA_900067695.1 Picea abies | reverse complement strand
ATATAATCCAGGAAGAAAATCCTTTGGCTGATTGCCCAATAGAGACTCCACTACCCACCTCAGCTCTGGTTTGAGATTCACAATCTATTTGCTTCCTAGTGCCAGAACATTTGGAGCTCATCTTTGAGATGCAAAGGGACATGATGGAACAAATCCATAGATATACTTTACTCAGTAGAAGACTCAACATCCTGTTTGAAGCGCTCTTGATCTCACAAAGTCAACAACGTTTCCCGACCTATGTGCAACTGTACGTCTTCACTCCTCAAGGCGACACTCATGGTAGTACAGGTTTTACTGGCTCTTTTGATGCTTAATATTTTCATCTCTCTACACCTCTTTTGCCAAAAAAATTGAATATTCCATACTCATGTTCATATTTCTTGTTGC
This sequence comes from Picea abies, assembly GCA_900067695.1. Classification (NCBI taxonomy): domain Eukaryota; kingdom Viridiplantae; phylum Streptophyta; class Pinopsida; order Pinales; family Pinaceae; genus Picea; species Picea abies. The sequence goes on along the minus strand of CBVK0101686512.1, from coordinate 12,882 downwards.
ATGCTCTGTTCAGATTTCTTGTTGCATGTTCAAATAGTTATGTCTCAATACTATTCTGCCACTTGTTCTGGTTTCCAAATGTTTGGTGGAATAGGTGGGGTTTTTTTCCTTTTTTTCATCTAGAACAGAAGGGTGCCATCTGTTTCAGTTTCCACTGGTGTGGCGGAACAGATGGTAGCCCTCCAGACATGACTTTGCTTTGTATAATCACAACAGTTTTTTGAGGAATTAAAACTTTTTATTTACAAAAAAAAAAACTTTACCTATCCATACAATATTGAATATCTACCAAATTTCGAATTCCGTGTGAATTTTCGTACACCAAAGGCCAACATGATCGAATCCTGCTACTATGGTTTAGAGTGATGGGGAAGGCCATTTGACCCTAATCATAATGGAAGCTACCTCCTCAAGAGTTATTAGAGAAACCTCTAATGGAGAACTTATGGATGACTTTCCTAAACAACCAAATAATAGTATAAAAAACATTGTAAGATGAGTAAAACATCAAAAGTGGATAGGCTAAAAACTCAATGAAGAGTCTAGAAGAGGGCCTTGATACTCTGAGCACATTGAGGCTCACTAACTAATCTAGATTATGTTGAGAAAGAAATAAAATATAAAATTAATATAGAAAGTAACACAAATATACAATGAAAACCAAATTCTATCACTAGAAGAATAGTAAAAACACAGTGTACAAATACAATAGATATAAAGGATTGCAATTCTGTTAATTGGGGCCAATAGTTGGAACCCTATGAACACTTGAAAAAGGATGTGGCCAATACAACTATGAAGAGTTTTGTTGTAGCTATGTTAAACACAATGAAGGATTTCATCCTTTATACATGGACACTTGACATTTTATACTTTGAGGGTGTGTACATTGTGCAATCATCCTCTTAACTATCTCTGTATGTCCATCCGTATGAGGACAGAAGGTGATGGATTTGATCAACTTGGTGTCCATCATAATCTAAAATGGATCCATCGAATAAAATAAATGGCTTGGCTTGATAAAGAACGAAGGATCAAGAATTGGCTAGGATAGAAAGAAAGTATAGCAAAAAAAAGCATGACATCAACTTATAAAAATAAAGAAAATGACAAGATTCTAATTAGCTTAAAGGAAGGAATTGAATAACTAAAGGAATGCAAGTCAGAACCATCCAATTGCAAAGATTGCATGTAGTAGCAAGTAATCAACAAGCTAAAGTAAATCCTAGTGAACCAGTGGAATAGTGGATCAAGTCGGCCGATGAGCATCTAAAAGGAGAAATTGAGAAGACACCTATGAAAGAAACATGAGTGTAGCCTCCATGTCAACTCCACCCAAGAGAGGAGGTAGTTATAATTGTTTTGTCTTTAACATAGTTACCAATTTGACAAGATCTCTTTAAAATTTTATTTTTTGAGAGATGTGAGATACTAATTTTAAACATTTAGCAAAAAATATACATTTAAGTGAAATTATATGAGAAACATATATATATTAAAATGTCACCTTTTAAATATCATGTCAAATAAAGTATTTAAGTTTTAAATTAAAAAATATTAAAAAAAAAATCAATAAAAATGATAAGATTTTTTTTTACATATTTTTATAAATATTATTTATAAAAATGATAATATTTATTATTTTATTCTTTGAAATAATTATTTACATAAAAGTAAACCAGAATTCATATTAAAGAACATATCAGAAAACTTGATCTAAAACAAAGTGTAGATATTTATTATGAATATTTATGTTATGTATTTCTCTGCTATAATTACTTATTTTTAAATAATATCTTAATTTCACACATGTTTTGGCTTATTTCGAGTGCATAGACAATCTCTATTCTTCACACTACACATATATCTCACAAAAAGTAGTCAGTGATAGTTTAATTGTTCATGTGTTGAAATTCGTTACAATACAAAAATATAGTTTCTTAGCATTATTTTTTGTCCTTCCCATACCTAGAATGATCCATTTCATTTCCCCTTGTAGAGTATTTCCAATCTCTAGCATTATTCATAATTATGTAGAGCTCCATTGATGCTCATGAAGAAAAGTGTTGGTATTTTGTTGGTTAGCAATCTTGAAAGAACTAATTGCACCTTTGAAGGCTATTATCACAAGGATTGATCCAAAAACATTTATAGATAATATCCTTGATGTCATTTTTCGATGAAAAATCCTATAATATAATATAATTTTTTAATATTAATAAATTTTCTACATTTAAAAAAAAAAAGAAATCACAAACAATTGAAATAAACAAAATTGAAAATAGATAATACTAGTACTAGCTAGAATGTTAATGAAATTGTAGAGTTTAACTTCTCTTGGAGAGGAAAATAGGGCTTGGAGTCGAGGTGGTTAGGGTTATGTATGTCTATGAAGAGTTGGGAAACCATTCTATTTGTGAAGGGGCCATGTATGATGACATTGTTGACTATTTAAATGAACCTTTAGCAATGGATCTAATCTTTATAAACAAGATGAGATGCAACATTAAATTGTGTCAACGAGCTAGCCTCTGATTTGGATAGAGGCATGAGCCTGGGGTGGGGTGAGATGTCTCCAATCCATTGTTGTTAGGAACCTTTATTATTCATCAGTTAGGAGATGGTATTACAATTAATGAGGTGGTAAATGTTGCAATAGGTGGCTATTATGATCTTGGCCAAGTCTAGAAGGATTCGATTATATAGGGAAAAGGGAATGTTCTAGATCTTGTGTTCCCTTCAAAGCTTGTGATGAATGAAGTAACAGAGCATGGTTTTCAACCCTATGCTTGGTAGCCTTACTTCTTTGGGTGGTGGTATTATTCATCTATCTTGAAAATAAATTTGTTTGTTATCTGATGTGGGATCCTATGAAGTGAGGTTGAGGCAGAGTAAGAAAGTGAATTCTCGGATCAAATCCAAAGTAAATCCAAAAAGTGAAGTTTTGAGTATGATATTGTTGAAAAGAAGGGTAAAAAGTGAAGTTTTGACTATGATATTGTTGAAAATAAGGGTAAGAGGTGTGTTTTTCATAGAAGAAAACAAGCAAAATCAACGCTTGAATACGATATCCAAATGCATCAGGTAGTTGGCCTCTTGGCTCAGGCCCTTATGGATCATTTCCATGGTAGACCCATTAGCTATTAGTGGTTGAAAGATTAAATATTTATGGAATGGAAGCTATTGATTGGGTATCTTATGGTTCTTTGTGTTCTATCGAGAGGTTGTATGGCTTTCCTATTTTGGAACACCTTATTTATAGACATGGTTTTGTGTGGTCATTGGAAATGGGTTTCTACTCCATCATCCATCAAAAGACAAAGCCCCTTCTTTTGTGTGAAGTGGATTGAACTAATACTTTGCATGTTTAGGTAAAAATACCAAGTTTTCATTTGGACTTTTGGTCACTCAGCGTGTTTAAAAGCCCCTTCTTTTGTGTGAAGTGGATTGAACTAATACTTTGCATGTTTAGGTAAAAATACCAAGTTTTCATTTGGACTTTTGGTCACTCAGCGTGTTTAAGGAGATTGTAAATGATTTAGGGTCTTTTGTCAAATTGAATGTGATTTTCTTGGACACTAGTGCTTTATTAGTCACAAGGATTTTGGTTGATTTACTCTAAAGAGAAGGGTTGGCTACAAACATATTACTTTAGAAATGATCACTATATCATCGCCAGATTTTAGATTATGTGGGGATTCCTTTTAGATGTGTGAGGTGTCATGTGTATTGGAATATTTCCCAAGACTATCATTTGAAATTTATCAAATGAGTTTGGGTGAAGAAATTAGAAGGGCCAGTCTAGGGAACTTGGAATTAGAAGGAATCTCAAGCCAAAAGGTTGGCTTCTATGGAAGATGGTGTTAAAGATATATGAAATGTCTTGCACGAGGGTGGTCTAGAATATTTGTCTAAGGATAATGGTGAAGGTTTCAATGAGCTTGTTAGCATTTCTCTTTCCACAAACTTATAACCATTTCATAATACAAATGCATTAGGAGTCATTTATCTAATTCCAGTCACCATAGGAGTGAATCCTCTTTAGTCTTTGCCAATTGAGGATTTTGGTATGTCCCTAAATGAAACCTCTTTGTGATTATACATGATGAAGCTTTTCAAGGTTCAAAAGCTGAGGAATAACCTATTTTAGTTAGTTTAAAGTTATGTGTTCATGGGGGGTCTATGGGGAAACTAGCACAAGGTTTAGGAATTATAGGAAGGCCATTTGAAACCCTTTGTCAAGGGGATTTTATTATAGGGGGATTCATATTGACTACTCCCAAGAGAGAAAAGAGACTGTAGACACATCTTTCTCTTAAATCTCATCCCTGGATGAGGTTGTAATACCCTTTGACCCCAAACTATCAATGCAAATGTAATGAATAGATGGTTGTAAGCCAATACAATATGTGAATTATAAATGTGCATTTGATTATAATATGAAATCCCTAACCACTACAAAAAAAGGACTAAAAAGAGATGGGGTCTATGATTCCACAAGTGGGGGAAATGAAAGGGGGTTGGGGGGGAGGGCATTAGTGAATTATTTAATCAAATTCCTCAGACCCTTCATTATAAACCTTAGCTAATGATATATCCTAAAGTTATTAAACCTTTGATTATTAATCCTTGATTATTATACTTGATTTAAGTTATCCTAAGCTTGGGATTAGAGGTGAAACATTGACTTCTCATGAAGACCACATGGTGAGTGATTGGCATGCAAATATAATGTTGGGAATTTTGTTGATGTTGGTAGCATTGAACATGTATTTTTTCATAGGTCTAAGTGTCTAGACGTGTGGAAATCATCCAAATCCTTCTATCCTTGAGACTTTACTTTAATTAAAAGAATTATTAAAGTAAAGTTCTTTTATTAATTAGTCAAGTTATTTAAGGAAATGATAAAATTAATTAGCATTAAATCTTATCCATTGATCTCAAGTGAGATGAGAAGTAATATCAACCGTAAATAACTTTGGAGATTAGGGTTAGGTCATAACTCAAGATTATAAAATCAAGGCTAGGGTGAAGGAAGAAGACACAAACACAGACACTTGATACTTGAATCATAATAGAGAAGGACTTTTTATCAGTGGATTGGATCACAAAGGAATGTGATTCAAGGAGATATTGGATAGGTGGAGAATGAATTCCATCTAGATATCGGGTCAAGGAGAAGAGAGAACCGAGGTAGTTGCAAGTGGGTTTCACCAGAGCAAAGCCACAAGAAAGGGTTGAGCCATACATATTTTTCCATACAATATTTGAGGTCATGTACGTGGGTTTCAACAGAGACAAGAACATATACGTGGGTTTTCTTAAGGAAAGGCACATACACCTCGAAAAATATGCCAGATTTGGGTCGTATAGTAGAACATAATTTTCTAGGTTTTTCTGCAGTTGTATTTCTCTCAATGGGCCATTATCCCTGTTATGGGAGCCTTGATTTTATCATAATAAAATCATCTTAGTACTAGTTTTATCTCTGGGGTTTTTCCAGGGGTATCTACCCAAAAATATTGGTGTTTATGTGTGCATGATTTGGTTTGCAGTATTGCTTCTACTATCTTTATTTGAGTTGAATATTCTAGCAGTGTATTTTTGTTTTGTGAGATGCTAACTAGATTTGTCGTAAGAAAATCACTAGATAACAAGATACCTAGGTGTCAGAGTAAGGATTTCAACATGGTATCAAATCCATCTCTATGAGAGGAAGCCAAATCTTAGATCCATAACAGTTGATAGTAGATATATCAGATCCATAATAGATATTATCAAATCCATAACTAGCAGGCATAAATCAAAGGATAGATTTAAGGGAGATAGTCGTACTGAGGCAAAACTAGGGTTTTGCAGTTTTACGGAGTTGTACATGGTTTCAAAAGGAACATGTGTGTACATATCCGGGTTTCTTTGCAGACAATCGCGTATACGCAGGTTTCAGTAAGAACATGGATATACATATGTGGGTTTCAATAAGGACAGTCACATACATACATGGGTTTCAGTGATGACATGCATGTACAGGTTCGTAAAAGTCAGTGTAGGGGTAGTTTCAACAACATATTATTTCCAGGGCAGTTTATCAGGTCTAAGGGATGAAATCAACACCTCTAAATTTTGAATAAAGATTGGATGGAGCATCCAAATTCCTATGTTGGAAAGCAAGTGTGACTTTGATTTTAAAGGAGTATGACCTTTGGGAGTTAGTGGACAAAGTAGTTTCTCCACCGATAGATCTTACAACTTTGGCAGCTCACGAGAAGAAGTATATCAAAGAAAATAGGGTTATCTTGGATTCAGTGAAGGATCATCTAATCCCTCATCTATCTGAGAAGAATACAACCAAAGAGATGTTTGATTCCTAGGTAGGTTTATTCTAGAGAACTAACATGAATAGGAAGATGGTCTTAAGAAATAAACTCAGATCACTGTAGATGTCTAGATTTGAAAATGTTACCATTTATTTCATGAGGATCATGTGTGTGATCAACTTGTAGCCATAGGGGAGAAAACATATGACACAGAGCTCGTGAAAGTGGCATTGAATGGTCTTCCCAAGTCTTGGGAACCATTTTTCAAAGGAATCTATGCTTGGGAACATCTCCCAAATTGTTAGAGACTTTGGGATGATTTCATCCAGGAAGAGACTCAAGAGGAGTCAAAGAGCAGGAAGCAAGGAAGTAGTGATGACATTTTTTCTCTTGTCAGCAAGACAAGGAAGGGTAAAGGAAAGAGTTCTAGCAAGAAGGGTAACAATGATGGAGGATCATCAAAGTCAAGGAAGAAGAAGAACTTGAGTAAAATAAAGTGATTCTCATGTCATAAGAATGAACATTATGCATCTTAGTTTCCAGAGAAGAAGAAGGGTAAGGGAAAGACACAAACAACAACATCAACAAAGACGCAACTGGATGAGTTTGCAACGAAGTTTGAGAATGATTTCTCACTAGTTTCTTGCCTTCTTACCATCACAACTATGAGGAATGCTTGGTTCTTGGACAATGGTGCATCTCGTCATATGATAGAAGCATGGGAACTATTCAACAACATGACAGAGAGGGACTCAATTGTCCATGTGGACCTTGGTGATGATTCCATGTATGCAATGAAGGGAGAGGGAACAATTACATTCCATCTTGAGTCAATAGGTTTGTTGGATGCCCAGGATGTGCTTTACATACTAGGTTTGAAGAAGAATTTGATCTCAATCTCAACTATGAAGGACAAGGGTTTTTCCATTACTTTTCAGAGAGGGCATGTACTCATATGTCCATAGAAATCTATCTGAGACACAATAGTGGGCATTAGGGTTAGAGAGGGAAATTTATACAAGTTGTAGGGAAAACAAGTTTAGGATTTGGCACACAACATAGACAATCTATGTGAGCTATGACATAGGAGGTTGAGACACCTACACTACAAGGAATTGTCGATTCTAAAGGGGATTGTTACAAGTCTTCTAGAGTTTAGTATTGAGCAGCAAGGAGTGTGCTTAACAAGAATGTCAAGGATGATTTCCCAAGTAGCGAGAGTAGGTCCAAGGGGATATTGGATCTTATCCATTTATATGTGAGTGGAATGATGTCAGTAGAACAAGTGAAGGGATATTCATAATATGTGATTTTCATTGATTAGTTTTTCAAGAAAACATGGATCTTCTTTATAAAGACTAAGGATTAGGTCTTCAATTGATTTCAGGAGTTTAGAGCTCAGGTGGAAAACCAAACATGAAAGAAGATCAAGGTATCGAGGTTGGATAATGGGGGAGAGTACACCTCTAATGACTTCATGTATTTCTACAAGGAGGCAGGGATCAAGAGGGAGTTGACAGTCTCATACAAACCTCAGTAAAACGGGGTTGCAGAGAGAAAGAATCAGTCTATCATCAATTATGCGAGGGCTATGATACATGACCATGAGTTTCCTATGTTTCTTTGGGCAGAGGTGTGTAACACGACAATTTATGTGCAAAACATGAGTCCTCATAAGATATTGGGGGACAAGACTCTACAAGAGTCATTCTCAGGGGTGAAGCTAGAGAAAGGACATTTGAGGATCTTTGGTTGTCTAGTCTACATCTATATGCCTATAGAGAATAGGATGAAGTTGGAGCCTTCAATATAGAAGGGTATATTTCTAGGGTACAATGAGACCTCAAAGGATTATATGATCTTCATTCTAGGATAGAGGAAGACAATTGTGAGTAGATATGTTAGGTTTGAGGAGAACTTGGCATCTAGGAGATCTCATGAGTCATTAGAAGTGACAAAAGACCAGGAGCAACAGGCTTCGAAGGATGAGAAAAAATCAACAGTTCAAACTTCAAGTGGGGAGGAGGATTTATCCCCTTCTAGTCTTGTCAGGAGACCTAAGTGTATATTTTAGAGATTGAGGGATGCTAGTGAGGCTCCTAGGAGTGTGGTCAGAGAGCGCAGGCCTCCGAGAAAGTTTACAAACTATATGGAACTTATGAGTAGCATCATTGATGTTGAGCCTTCCTGTTTTGAGGAAGCAACAGATCAATAAGTATGGTAGGATTCCATGGTATAGGAGTACACCTCTATTATGAAGAATGATGTTTGGGACAGAGTGACAAGACTAGAGGGGAAGTCAGTTGTGAGTTCTAGGTGACTCTATAAGATCAAGCATGTTGTAGATTTTATCATTTATAATTTCAAGGCAAGGTTTGTGGAGAGGGGGTTCTTCCAGAAAGAGGGAGTGGACTGTGAGTAAACATTTTATCTAGTTTCCAAGTATGATTCCATTCAAGATATTATTTATATTGCTTCAGTTATGAGGTGGAGGATACATCAGATGGATGTGAAAACAAATTTCATCAATGTGATAATTAAGGAGGAAGTATACATATAGAAACCTCGGGGATTTGAGGTACATGGGAGGGAGCCTCATGTGTGTAGGCTTAAGAAATCCTTGTATAGACTCAAATAGGCACCCAGGGTATGGTATTCCAAGATTGGTAGATACTTGTAGAGTATGGGCTTTACCAAGAGTGAGGTGGATCCTAACTTGTACTTCAGTGCATTGGATATCATCGAAGCATGTGCTCAGGTACTTGAGAGGTACATTGGAGTATGGATTAAGGTATCTTGGAGGAGATGGAGTGGAGTTGCAGGGATATACCGACTAATATTGGGCAGGGAGTGCAATAGAAATAAAGAGCACCTTGAGGTGTTGCTTCAGCTTGGGATTAACAATGATTACATGGCTTAGTAGGAAACAAAATTTTGTAGCACTCAGTTCAGTAGAGACAGAGTATATGGTAGTGAGCATGGCTAGATGTGAAGCCATTTGTATTCACAAATTGCTTACATGTTTTTTTTTATCAGGAGTTGGAGCCTACGGTCATATATTGTGATAATCAAAGTTGTATCAAAATCTCGGAGAATCCAATATTCTATGACAGGTCCAAGCATATAGATATTATATACCAATTCATTCGAGATAGGATCCAAAAGGGAGAAATGAAGCTTCAATATATTTCCACATATGAGCAGGTTGTAGATATTCTAACTAAACCCTTGGAGAAAGGGAAGTTTGTGTTTTTCATAGACAAACTTGGAGTGGTGCAAAATACCTTCTTCGCTAAGAGGGAGTGTTTATGTTGGTAGCATCAAGCATGTATTTCCACATAGTTATCAGTGTCTAGACACATGGAAATCATCCAAATCATTCTATCCTTGAGAATTTACTTTAATTAAAGGAATTAATAAAGTAAATTGCTTTTATTAATTATTTGAGTTATTTAAGGAAATGATAAAAGTAATTAGCATTTAATTTTAGCCATTGATCTCAAGTGAGGTGAGAAGAAATATCAACTATCAATCACTTTGGATATTAGGGTTAGGTCCTAACTCAATATTATAAAATCAAGGCTACGGTGAAGGAAGAAGACATGGACACACACACTTGATACTTGACATAGAGCAGAGAAGGAATTTTACTCAGAGGATTGGATCATGAAATAATTTTATTCAAACAGATCTTGGATAGGTGGAGAAGGAATTCCATCTAGAGATTAGGTCAAGGAGAAGAGTGAACAAAGGAAACTGCAAGTGGGTTTCAATAGAGCAAAGCCACAGGAAAGGGTTGAGTCCTACAAAGTTTTATGTATAATACTCGAGGTCGTGTAAATGAGTTTCAGTGGATATAAGCATATATATGTGGGTTTGCCTAAGGAAAGGTATGCACACATTGAAAGGCATGCCAAATATGGGTTGTACACCAGAGCAAACTTTTCCAAGTTTGTCTGTAGGTTTTATCTTAGTGGGTGATTATCCCTATCACATGAGCCATAATTTTATCATAATAAAATCATCTCAGTACTTCCCCCCCAGGTTTTCTAGGGGTATCTGCCCAAAAATATTGGTGTTTATGTGTGCATGATTTAGTTTCTAGTATTTCTTACACTATCTTTATTTGAGATGAATATTCCAACTGTGTACTTTTGTTTTATGAAATACCAATTTGATTTGTAATAAGGAAATCACTATATAATAAGATACCTAGGTGTCAGAGTAAGGATTTCAACAAATTTGATCATGTAGGGATTACTATTTATTATTATTATTATTATTATTATTATTATGGAGAGACTACAAATTATCACACTACTGGAATTTTGACGAAATCCGATGGCTGTATGTCGGTGTGTCAACAACCTTTTGTCGGTATTTCAACCAAACATGGCTACCAGATCCGTCGATGTAATTTCGTCGAATTTTACAATGAAAATAAGGCCATTAGATATCTGACAGGCACTAGTTGGTATACTGACAGTCATAAGGACCAAAACATCGTTCATATTTTCTATTATTTTCGACATCTAAGTGTCAGAAGTTTGACAAAAAATACAATCACAAATCCAATTGCAAAGTAGGAATTTTGACTTTGTGTCCAACAGTGTGATGCCCAACGTGCATCGATACTTTGACAGACATTCATTGGTTATAGAAGGAAGATGTTTGACGATAACACAATTAGACCGATGACATTGCTATGCCTCCAACGTTGTGTTGTGTCGATGATCCAATGATAACTTAAGTGCTATGGATGTCGGAAAACTGATGGTCCAACAACACATCCGACAATGGTGCTATGGGGCCAACGATTAGGTTCGTCGGCTATCCGACGATCATAACGTGGAACATTCGGCATTACGTTCATTGGATATCCGACAAACGACTAAACATTAACAATATATATATATATATCTATATCTATATCTATATATATATATATATATTAGAGGCAATTGTACATAAACTACCTTCACAACAACATATTGGTGTGGTATAAAACCTCCCTCATAGAAATGTAATTGTAACATCCAGTTCCATTGAGCACATTTTATACTGACTTATTCTTTGAGGACATTTGCGAGCAAGTGATCCGGTTATGATACATCATGATTATTCTTTGATTATGAGTTATATTATGATGTCATTATGATTATATGTTAATTTCTAGATGTATGTATATCAACATGTATTATTGATGAGTTCTCCCGAGTGTGCAGGATACATGACAGTTTGAGGATGCCGATGGAATCAACGGACTTCCTTGGACTTCGGATTGAGTCATGGAGTGGATTTGCATTTGGTTTGAGTATTTATTTACACGAATGTGTTATATGATTGATTCCAGTATGGATTTATGTATATGCATAATTGACATTGACCTTGTCCGGGGATGCAGACATGGTGATGCTTGCTAATCCGACTCACATACGGAGTAGAGGGGACATAGACATCACAGGATACTAGCACTCTCACCGTGAAACGAACTATAGGTTAAGGATTACCTAGTTCGGGAGGTCCACAATGCCATGAGGGAAGACTGAGATAGTCGCTCCCGAAGAATGCTAAGGGGCACACAATAAGGAAAAATCCTTATTCCTTAGACAACCCTTAGTCTCTCACAAGGTCGACCAAGTGGAGTGCTGAATCCAAGTTTTAGACAAATTTCCAAACTAGTCAAAGGCGAGTGGCACCCTTGGAGCACGGAGGTGCATCTTGAAGGGCACGTCGCATAATTAAACACCCTTGGAGCACGGAGGTGCATCTTGAAGGGCACGTCGCATAATTAAATTGTGAGTCGATAAAAATCTAGATGACCTAGAAAACATAATAAAATTTTTAGACCTTGTTAAAACAAAGTATTTAATTAGTTATTAAATTACAAACTAAGAAATATAACAAGAGTCTAAGTCTGAGATGTTTGACTAAATTAAACTATAAAAAATAAATAAAGGAATTAAACTAGTAAATTAAATAAATGAAGAAATATGAATAAAGTGAGTAACTACACATGTATGCATGAAAATAATAAATAGATTTTTTAAATAAAAGAAAATTAAAACATGATAGTATAGATGGTTTAAACTTCTCAAGAAAAGTGCCTTAGTAACTTAAACTAATAAATTTTTAAATAAAAGAAAATAAAAACATGATAGTATAGATGGTTTAAACTTCTTGAGGAAGGTGGCTTAGTAACTTAAACTACAATAATGAAACTAAGAAATAAAAGGTTAAGATCCCTCACGCTAATATCATGGCTGCTGGGTTATTTATAAATTTGATGACATTACAAGTGTTAACCACACCCAAGTGATGCATTCGTTTGGGATTTGTATAAATAATACCCGACCCCACCAAATTGCACCAACTAACTATTTATTGAGAGTTGACTCAACTGACTAATGAGTCTAAAAGATGGCACATACTTTACTCTTGAACACTTTAATTTCGTTTAGATCGCTCATGAAGTTAAGGTTTAGCAATAATAAACTTATTTATATTATTTAGCCAAATAAAAGGTTAGATATATGCAAATTATATATATATATATATATATATA
>CBVK0101686467.1:0-11671 GCA_900067695.1 Picea abies | reverse complement strand
ATCTTCTTCTTGTGATCTTGGTTTGCTGCAGTAGTTATGGTTCAAGTAATCATTGACATAAAATTTAAAAGGGATACATGAGCCATAGCTCACTAAAATTCCAACAAAATAGTCCATAAGGTCATCCATCCTTGGTAAATGAAACTTGTACTTGATGGTAATATTATTAATAGCCCGCAAATCTATACACATCTACCACTCACCAGTCTTTTTCGGTGTCAAAACTGCTGGTACTGCACAAAGAATCAAACTTTATCGACTTAATCTGTAATAAAGTAACACATGTACTTGTCTATTCACCTCCTCACTCTTTGTTGAAGTCATTCGATAAGGTGCTTTATTTGGTAAAATTCTCAATGGAGGTAACCCTGTTGGTAAATCATCTCCTACGATTTCCTTAAATTCTTTCAACAAATGTTGAATCTCTGCGAGTATATAATTCCTTTTATGAGTCTCGTGAACCCTTTTTGGTATTCTGGCCAAACAACAACCACTCTATTTCTGCTCTCTTAGAAACTATTTAGCAGAACACAACATGATTCAACTGTTACTACTGTGCATGTTATTATTGTTACCATTGTCCATAACTTTTTTGTTATTTTCGTCCATACCCTTTTCCAACAGTGGTATCAACTTATAACGTTGTCTATCCTTGAAAAAATCATATGAATTCTCTGCCATCATGGAATACGTTTCTGTCAAACATCCACAGCCTCCCAAGTAATACATGACATGCATCCATCTCTACCATATCACATAAAACTTGTTCGCTGAAACTTCCAATTTGGAAACTCAATAAACATTGCTCAATCACAATCAATTATTGTCATTTTTGTAACCATGAAACTTAGAATGTATTAGGATGTAGAACTCTTTTCAAATTCAGTTTCTCCATTAGTTCTGTGGATACAAATTTTTTTTTTCTTCCACCATCTATGACAATATGATAACACTTATCTTGAATTTTGAATTTAGTTTTGAACTCTCTCTCTCTCTCTCTCTCTCCGTGTTCGGGATCTTCTGTTGCCTTTGTCTCTGGCTTGAGTAATACTCTTCTAAATATCATGTTTTCTCCTTGTTATTGTTGAAGTACTTCCACATTCCCACCAACATCTGATGTCTCATCTGCATGGGTAACTTGCATCCTATCCTCATGTCTTTTCACTGCATTCTACCTCTCTAGACATTCAGATGCTTTGTGTCCCTCTACTCCACATCTATAACATGTAATCACATACTTACCTCGACCAGAACCTCTGCCTCTGCTAACGCTTCTTCCTCCTCTTGTATTCTGATTGCTGCTCACTTCATCCTCCTTCTCACTATCTTTAGTGGCACTTGCTCTGCCCCTGCCTCTAGTTCATTTTCCTCAAAACTTCTGCCGCAATATTCTGTCAATATTTTATTCCACCTTTAAAGAAATATGATAGGCTTCATCTACATTACGAAAGTAATGCATACTCATATCATTATGAATCTAATACTTTAACCCATTCATGTATCTTTCCACTCTTTGATACTCTAGCTCCTTTATCCCTGACCCAAGGGACAATTTGAAAAAATCCTTTGTATACTCATGAACATAAGTCTCTTTCTGCTTCAAATTTTGCACCTATTTACAAAAAATTTGTTGGTAATCAACAGGTAAGAATTTTTCCTTCATTTTGCTCACCATATTTCTCCATGTTCTAATATTTCCCTCTCGATCATCCACTTTGTATTTCTGCAACATATCCCACCAAAGTGTTGCATGGCCTTTTATCTTGGGGTCCTATATATTTTCATACTCAAAGTACCTTTTTTATTTCTCCTATCCAATAAGCGAGACTCTCTTCCTTTAGGATACCATCATAGCATGAAAATTCTATTCTTGCACTACCTCTGTCTTTCAGAAAAGTTATCAGATGTACAATTGGGTCTACTTCCTTAGCATTTCACTCTTCTTCTTCAGTTTCCTCTTCCAATTCTGAACTTGTTTCCACATCTCCAAGTGTTCTATTTTCTAACTCTTCTATCCTCCTTTGCAATTCCTTGAGTTCTCTATTCCTTGCACCTTCTCGTGTTGATTCTACTCTTCATGGTGGAAAATTACAAGTTTTCTTGCAGCCCTCACTCGGACTAACACTCTGGTGGAAAATTACAAGTTTTCTTGCAGCCCTCACTCGGACTAACACTCACAGGCCTTACCTTCAGGCATCGTTCTCTCACAACTCAGGAACTGAACCTCACTATGATACCACTTGATGTAGAGTTGAGCCCTGCAACAACTATACCACCTACAAGATTGTGCTCTGCCTTTAGAATACACAACGTAACTCATGTCTTGGATATTTAATAGAAATTCCATTTACTTTTATTTAAAGATTGAAATAGAAAAAATTGATTACAATCAATAGAACACTAACATGATATGAATCCTTTCCTTTATCATTTATTGTAGAACTCATATGATTACAATGTGATAAAATAGATACATCCTTCTTCACCTAAATAGAACTGATTCGACTGCATTGTTCCTCTGTGTAGTATGTGGTCTTTTCTTGACCCACGTTCTATGTGACGATCTGATCCACTTGAACCGAACTCGAGTGAAGCTTGATTCAATTCTTGACTGAACGACCAACCCCTCAATGCCTTTCCTCCTCTCTTCCTCTCTTTTTATCCCCAATTCCTCTCTTGTTGATCTGTTTCCATCCATTGAGGAGATGAACAATTATGGCGGTTCACTATCCAACCGTTTCCCAATTCACAATTTGCTCCCTCCTCTTTCACAAGTGATTGCCACTTGGCACTTAATATTCATGAGACACATGGAATGGAATTGGAGTTAGAACACTGAGTAGCAACATAAAAGTTCCAGAATAATTCATGTAGCATGGATTTGCAACATATAATTTACAAAACTGTCATTCCCACTTGGAACTTAATCTTCATGAGACACATGGAATGGAATTGGAGTCAGAACACTGAGTAGCAACATAAAATTTCCAGCATAATTCCTGTAGCGTGGAGTTGCAACATAGAAGTTACAAAACTCTCATTCATCATTTGGGCACAAGTCATAGCACTGTCACTTGTAACAAGGAGTAACAACATGAGCTTCAGAGTAGAGTTGCATCCATTCTTATTCATTCTAAATTGACTTGTACATAATTGAATTTTAATTTTTTTGGTGATGCATATTTCCTAGGACCAAAGATACTCCTACATTAGGATGTGAGGATGATGCATATGTTTTGAGTTTATGTTTGACACTTCCTTGTTTTAAGGCTATTCCTTTTCTCTGTTTGGAAACTTTGGTTTCATCTATTTATGTTTTAAATACTTCTCTTTGTTAATCCTTTGTCATTATATATATGCATGGTTGTTGAAGGGGCTTCTTTCTATGATGGGTTGAGGTTCACCAAGGTTATTTCTGAGATATTTTTGTTGATGAGGTGATGGTATTCTATTGGTCCCCCCCCGCCATGTGGGATTATTTCTGAGATATTTTTGTTGATGAGGTGATGGTATTCTATTGGTCCCACCCCGCCATGTGGGATTTATTATAGGATTTCCTGAGGGAGCAACCATCTTCGTTGATTTTGGGACAATGAGTTGTGTTATGTATAGTTTCAAAGCAATTTGAACTCCTAAAAGCCACTTATTAATAATTGAGAGGTTGATTGTTGATCAAGGTGGAAATTGGTGGTCACCCACTTATTCCACTGGCTCAAAACAAGGGTTTCCACCTTGGCAGTTGTTTTACATTTTTTCGGGTCCTAAACTTTTGTGGTTGTTTTGAGGCCCTAAACACCATTTTTTGGGTGCGACACAGTCACACTATAAGATTTAGCTAGAGTGTGACAAAAACATGTGTAGTCTTCAGATATTTCTTTCCAATGAGCTATCATATACCCCAACAAAGATTGTTTAAAAAATTTACACCCTTGGGAAGTTGACGTATCAACTACTCCCATCACGGCCCACAAACCTTCTGGCGTTTCATCTTCCAGGGTTAGGGTTTCGTATTTTCTTTATGTTAAAAAGGATTTTGGAGCCTCTTTGTAAACATCATCTTCTAGTGAATGAGCATAGCCATCACATCTCTTCTCAGAGAAAAGATGCCACTATTATAACGAGTTCATTCACTCTGTATTTTTACAGTTTTTATACATTTCTGTCATTAATAAAAACTTATGCATTATTGTATCTATTTGTTTCTAGCAATATATCTGTGTATTTACTTATTATATTTCCACCTTCATTTTGTTCTCAAATATATCTGTGTATTTACTTATTATATTTCCACCTTCATTTTGTTCTCAAAATAACCTGAATCAATGATATTAGAGAAAGCTACTCCTTTTTGTTTCTTAGTGCATGTCCCCGACAAGTAAAGGTATAGAGAATTGGGTCTCGAGCTAGTTTATCTTGAGGAAAATCTCTCTCGCCAGCCCAAGCGACCTCCCATGGTAGAAGAAAAGAGAGACAAAGGAGTAGGATATCCCATCAAGCTGTTTCTCGCAGAATCCCTCGTTTAATAGAGGTAGGATATGTTGGAGAATTTTTCCCAAATCCTTCAACGATTGCTGACAATAGTAGGCATGTCTTCATCAAGCAGTTGCTTTGGATACGCTGCCCCATTCAAGGTACAAGTTAATTTCGACATTCTCGTATTTGAAGGTTAGATCGATGAAAATGCTTTTAAAAAGTGGTTAAATTTTCTAGAAGGTTATTTATTTGTTCATAATTTATTCCAACAGAGAAAAGATCACCTTTGTGCTCCTTAAGGCTCTCTCCCATGTCAAACATTGGTGGGAAAATTACTGGGAGGAAAATTCCACATAGGAGTCTGGAATATTTGGGGTCGAGCCCACTTGGGATTTGTTTATGGATCAGTCAAGGGGAAATATTACCCTATGGGAAACTATGACGACCAATACATGAGATGGACCAAACTGCATCAAGAGAGGGGTTAAACAGTGACAGATATCACAAATACCTTCCATACCTTGCACACCAAGATGGGTATCAAAGACTCAGAGCGACATCTGGTTCTAAAATACTGCGGGGCTCTACACAGGTACATCCAAACCGAAATGGAATTTCTGGACATTTCATCACTGGGAGCCGCTTATCGATATGTTGTCAAAATCAAGCAGAAATTTAAGCAACAGAACAAGTGGGAGTTCAAGTATGAAAATATGTAGCAACCAAAGTATGGTAATGGTCTCCCTAACTCACAAAAAAACCAACCTCAAGACAATCAATCCAAGCCGCAGGAAAAGAAGAGTAATGGGAAGACAAAGAAGGACTTTGGGAAGTGGTGTGACTTCCACAAAATCCCTTGGCACAACACCAATGAATGTAACTCAAAACAATCATTGGTGGACAAGCTCAAAGAAACAAAGCCAAGCCCCGACTCTGATTCAGACAATAATAAAAGGAGACAGATAATTGATGCAGAACCCACTACTACTGTCGGGACCACAACAATCCAACTAGAAGAACCAGAGGATCCTGAGGAGGGGGAGCACCTTTTCCATTCATAGATGTGGGTGAAGGGGACCCCATTCCATTTTATTGTTGATAGAAGAAGACTGAATAACCTCATCTCAGCAAAGGTCGTCAAGTAGTTGGATTTTCCGAAAACATCACAACTACTGCCATGTACGAGATCTTCGTGTCATCCAGAAGTGTCGCCTATCATACGAAATCAAGCCCTTCAAGGATGAGGTATTGTGTGATGTTGCCCCAATGGAAGACGACGATGTTCTATTAGGCTAGCCATATATGTGTAGGTATCATGTTGTCTATGAGTCTCGACCCCGTAGCATCATTGTTACTCTGGGGGGTCATCTCTTCAGGATACCAAAGGTAGTTTTGACTACTGTACTGACAAAATAGAGTCACAAAGTAATTTATCATACCACAAAGTTTAGCCTCTTCACAACCTAGTCAGAAGAGAAGTACATTGAAACCACTGAAGCCTTGGCCCAATACACTTCTATCCAACAAAATCAGATCAACAAGATTGTAGAAGAGCACCAAAATATTCCTACTGCACCTACGGGGGTGCCTCCACACTGCCCAATCAAACCAAGTTATGATAAATCCCTTCATGTTCTTCATCTTTTGGTGTTTCATCTTTCGGGGTTAGGGTTTTGGATTTTATTTATGTTAAAAATGCCTTTGGAGCCTCATTGTAAACATCCTATTCTTGCGAAAGAGTGTATCCATCACATCTATTCTCAGAGATAAGTTGCCACCATTCTAGCGAGTTCATTCAATCTGTATTTTTATAGTTTCTGTACATTTTTTTTCATTAATAAAATCTTGTGCATTATTGTATCTCTGTGTTTCTGGAAACATATCTGTGTATTTACTTATTATATTTCCACCTTCATTTTGTTCTCAACATAATCTGTATCAAGTGTAGGTGTAGTCTTTGGCTATTAGATTGGTCTTTATAGGGATCTATTTCTTGAAGTCCATATACACACATATGCAAGCATATATAGTCACATGCTTCCTATATGTCTCTACACTTCCAAAATGGAATTTACACAAAGCATTTCCTATGCCCCACATGGAATTGAAGCTCCAAAATTGGAGGGGAAGGTGGAGGAGCCTTACCTAAACTAGAGATGAAGCTAGAGAATCCACTATTGGATCAAAAGTCAAGAACCAAAGTTTCATGCATATACCTTCTGTTGTAACCCTTGAGATGTTTATTGCTAGGAAACTATGCCAAGGAATTCATTAAATTTGATTAATTTTTTGTGTAAGTTGTTATGTCCTAAAACAACGTGTTTTACTAATTCATTTCATGCCTTAATAATTATTCTTCAATACTTTAACAATTATATTTTTAGGGCATCATTTCAATGTTTCAATCTATTAAATCTTTTAAGAGATGAGAGAAGAATTAACAAGAACAAAAATGATAGTATAATAATGTATCCCCTGATAAATATTATTTTACTTCTCAATTATAAGAAATTATGCAAAATATGTATCTTAACTAAGAATATAAATTGAACAGAAAGGAACAATTTGTTTCTATTAAAAAATGTATAAATACAAATTAAGCATAGGTCCTCTTAATACTCACAGTATGTTGAAGAAATCTATAGCTTTAATGATGCATTTTGTAGTTGCAATAGTAGTAGTTGTACTAAATTATTACAATTTCAATAACAGATACATCCAAGAGTGAATTTAAGAAAATTGAAACAACATAAGAGAGAGAAATTACATGACCTGACACAAAAATTTTAAATCACTCAAAACCCGTCAAAATTTTATTAAAGATCTGCCTTCCTGGGGCCCAAAAAGTTCCTCTTTTCATATACAAAGAGATCTTTGACTTTCTAAAAATAGAAATACATGGAAGATATGATCTGGCATCCTTGATTTTTTTAATTGACTTGATGACTCATTCATCCAGCAGTTGAAGGAGAAACTTCCAAGTCTCACTTCTTGGATAATTAAATGACTTCATTTTCATGTATGCGATGTCAAGTTCAGTGTATTTTTAATATGTAGGAGGACTTGAAAATAAATTTTTGATTTGACATAGAAGATATAAATCATAGATGAGTACATCTACAATAATTTATCCTTTCAAATTGTCAATTTTTATTTGGAACTTTTCCTCATTTCCTATGACTGTAAATAAATTCTCCCTGTATCCCTCAAGTGACAAAAACTTCCCTTTGTCATTCCAAGCTGAAGGAAATCCCATTTTTATTAAATTTTCATTTTTGTTGGTAAATGACTCGATGTTTCTTGTCACCATTATGCATTTGTTCTGAGCTTGTTGAAGTAAATTTTTTTTGGTGAAAATCTTTTTAGCTTCCATCACCATATAGTTTTTTCCCTGACACCTTTGGTTTCTAGTACTTCACTAGTATTGGAATTTGGGAACTTAATAACTCTAGTAGCAACTTGGCGTCTCATTCCTAATTCTTGAAATGATTTCTTGATAGTATAATCTTCTTCATTTGTCAATTGGATTTCATCATCAATTATTTTGAAGTAATTCCAAATCTTTCTAACTTCATCAATGATTTTATCCCAAATAATGTGTCTATCTCCTATCAAATAAGGTTTTTCATACAACTTCTTTTTCTTTGCTCCATGTTAGTTAGCATCTTGGATTTCAATTTTTGGTATTCTTCAATAAATTCATCCTTATCCTTGATTTATTCATTTTGTGTTTCAATGGTCTTCTTCAAGTTTTCAATCTCATCTGCCTTAAGATTCAAATACACTAATTCTTTTGATAAACCTTTTGTTGGATATGTTCATTCTGTTTCCTTTGAAGAAGACCTTGCCTTCAAGATTTCAATTTGCCTCTGATACAAATCAATATGTTCTTTCATTTGTACCATTTTCTTTAGGAACCAATCCTTATCTACTTGGATTATCTGCAACTCTGTAGTCTGGGCATGTTCACTTCCAGGGATATTAAGCATTTTCTTTAGAACTTGGATCTATGTATCATTTGTTTTCATCAATGCTTGCACATATGTTACATCTTGTGGATTAGCTCCTAGATCCATTACCCACTATTTTAATTCTTCCACTCTGATCTGCCTGGTTCTATTAGCCAATTTCTCATTTTTAAGTTGATTTCTAAGCTTTTAATTTATAACTTGCATCTTTTGTATTCCAGGGTTAGCTATCATCACATCTTTGTTCATCATTTCTGCAGTTTGTCTATGCATATCATATTTGTCTAGTGGGTGAATTGCATTAATATCTATAGATATGTTTGTAACCTTCTTATGTTCCTTTGGCTCTAAGACTACTATATTTAATCTCCCCTTCGCATATTCCAAAACTGATAGCATTCTAATTTGAGATGTCTTGTGATCATAGATTTTGGGAAGAATGTTTTGTTTGATCTTTGCACACATTTTCTTGATATCTATGAAGTGATAAACATGATCGATCTCCTTGATTTGATATGTACTTACTGATTCTATTTCACTTTGTCCATCTGTATTCCTAGGCTTCTTTGATGATGATACTTCTACAATCACAACAACTCTTTTTTCCATTAGTGCTACTTCTTCCTATAATTCTTGATCTACCACTTCATTAAATATCTCTATTTTCTGTCTTTTTGTTGACTTTTCTTCTTCTGTCTCTGAATCCTTTTAGGCTGACCCTGTAGTCTTTCTTTTATATGTATTTTCAAATTGTTGAGGAGTCTCTCTAACTAGGGACTTTGAAGGTTGTTCTGGAACTTTATTGTGGATTTGAAAAATACCAATTGTCCCCGTTTGCTAGAATTTCCAATTTTGTTCTTTGTTGATGTTGATAAGGCACTTGTCCATGAGAAGTTATCTTTGAGGAAATTACAACATGAAGGTCATACATCCACACCTCTCCTTGTTGAAATCCCATAGCTAAGAGAACCTTTGTTGTTACCTGCAATGTTGATATGGTTTCGAAAATAAAAGGTCCTATCTCTTTTTTCAATTTAAAACTAGCCTTGTATTTTCTTGATACAAAATGAATGTCATCTTCAATTTAAAACTAGCCTTGTATTTTCTTGATACAAAATGAATGTCATCTATGTTTAATATATATCTTATGTATTCAAGTGAAAATATTCTTGGAATCAAGAAAATAGGTAAAAGAAAAGGTCAAAGTTTAGAACCATAGACTTTGATTTTAATATAATTTTCAAAGATGTACCAGTATCATATTCGTTGGTCTAGAATTAGTTGTAATAAATTTTTACATTCTAAAAAGATCCTAGGGGGATATTCATCCTGTGTGATTTGGTAAGATTTTGACATGAATTAGTCAATATATTTTGAGAATCCAACATTCAGAGCCTTCTTCTTAATCAGGGAAGTCCAGTGAATAACTAAGATTGGATTCCCAATTTCATATTCAACCTTTAGTCCGAGATGTAAAAAATGAAAGGTTTGAGAGAACATGAATAAATGAACAAGGTAGGATTGATATCTAAAACCCCCAAGGGTTTCAAACTCTGGAATCTGATGATGGATTTGGTCAGCTAAAAATTGGGCATAATTGAATTTAGTAAAGGGTTTGACAGTAATTGGAAAAATGGACATCATATTCCCTAACACAAATTCATCCACCACAAGGTCATTATATTCTCTTAAAATTACATAAATCATAGGGATAATCTGTCTTGGAACTTCAGGAAACAGGATAGATTCGAGAGCAGCATTATCCATAGGAACACGAAGATTCTTGCACAAGTATGATTGTAATAGGGCAATTCTACGCATGGGTTTTAATTCTCCAAAACATTTGGCCAGTACAAATTCATTTAACATTTCACTTTCATGGTTTAGCAGCCATATTAGAATTTAAAAAAGAGATTGAGGAGTTATTTCAATTAGTATAGAGCCAATTTTGGAAATTATAGTTCTCTTGTAGGAAATGTAATTCGAGGCACACCAAACCATGAATTCAGGGATTTCATATACTTGTGGAATAAAAAAATTCGCTAAGCGAGATTCCCAATCATGGTAATGGTCTACCAAATATCTAAATTTTTGAATCGCTTTCTGGTGTAATTCAAAAGAGTCAAATGATTGGACTGGGTCAAAAATGTCTTTGTCTCTGTCTACCAAATCCTCTTCTTCTATACACAATGTTTTTTTGGATTTAGCTAACTTTAATGACTCCATTTAATAGATGAAAAAGATAAGAGAAATGAGAGGTTTCAAATTACTTGGGAAAAGTGTGCTTGAAGAATATACTCTGAATGGAATGATAAGAAGCGTTGGTAAATTGGAATGTGTTATATGTGTTTAAAACTTCTTTGAAAATCCAATAATCACAATAAAGTTTACCTTAACCTCTTTTTTTTAAATAAAATTGAATTCATGGTGATTTTTAGTTAGGGAAGATTTTAATTAAAATTAAATAAAATTCGCTTTTTACCTTTCAACCTACTGACGTCATCTAGGACACACGTCATCTCTGTATTGATTGTGGGGTGTCTTGTGTGGTTATGTTAACCATAGGCAAGGGGGGACACAATTGATAGATGCACAACACATCGCAAGGCCTTTAACCTTGGTTAAGCAGGGTTTGAGATTTGAAACTCCCGAAGCCCATATCATGAAATAAATCAGAGCCATTAATTTAGGAGGGTTAGATATGATCCGTAGATCGTGAAAGAAAAAATATGAACCGTCCGTTCAAGAGCACCGTCAAGATCATGAGATCAACTGTCCCATCGCATTGCAAGGATTGAAGATACATGAACTTTAAAAAGTTGAAGGTGGGCCGCAATTGAAACCACGGTTTTGGAAAAAGGACACAAGGAGGCTCGAGGTAAATTGCGGGGAAAAAAGTAGTTTGATTCAAACCACCTTTGGACGTGCCCGTAATCACATGGTCACATGGGATCATCACCCAAGGTCATATCAAGAAATGAAGCTAGCGCTCATTAGATCAAGATCGGGAATCGCCTTTTCGAATAGGCGTTTGGTCACAACCATGGTCACATCAATGAAGGTTAAGGTAGGAGCTAGCATGTCACTAGACTCCACTTCGGATATAGGGAGTTGGGAGATTCAATTTGTCTCATAGTAATATTCTTGAATTTGTGAGTCACAAAGCGCCTGTTGGTTAGGCGTATGGTCACCACTGATGGTCATGTGAAGGAAGGGGCTTAGAAGCCAAA